>ML288470.1:0-34818 GCA_005239495.1 Nicotiana undulata
GTAATTACGATCCTTAGGCTTCGGGTAATTCATTCCTTCGAGAATTTTCAAAATATGAACGCGTAGGCTCGGGGTCGAAATTTCAAAAACCTTCAAGAATACTATATTTTGGGATTTCTTGTTAATTCTTATTCTTGGAGCATAAATTGATTCAATTATGCTATGTTTGGCTAGTTGTGAGCCATCGAGGGTAGTTTCAGAATTTTGGGCTCATCTTTTGATCCGGTCCTTGGTCCGAGGAGTGCTTTTATCGAGGTGAGTCTCCTTTCTAACCTCGTAAGAGGGAAATTGTCCCTCTAGGTAACCCTGTTTGCTGTGTGATCTTGTTTGGGGGCTACGTACGCACCGAGTGATGAGAGTCTGTACGTAGTGGCTATTACTGCTTCGTCCGGGTAGTTAGGACACAACATGTTCATTGTTTTTCCCTGTTGTAGCATAGATATGACTTGTATACTTGTGTGATTGGTATTGTTGTCTTTGAACGTTGTGATACTTGGCTTGATTTTAAGTGTGATAAGAGAATCACGGGATGGGATCGGGCCGTACGCCACGGCAGAGTGATGATTGATTATATCATGGGGTCGGGTCGTACGCCACGGCAGAGTGATGATTGATTATATTATAGGATCGGGTTGTACGCCATGACAGAGTGATGATTGATTATATTATGGGATCAGATCGTACGCCACGGCAGAGTGATGATTGATTATATTATGGGATCAGGCCGAACGCCACGGCAGAGTGATGATTGATTATATTATGGGATCGATCCGTACGCCACGGCAGAGTGATGATTGATTATATTATGGGATCGGGTTGTACGCCACGGCGAGATTGAGACTTCAAGGGTAGGATCGGGTCGTACGCCACGGCGAGATTGAGACTACGAGGGTGGGATCGGGTCGTACACCACGGCGAGATTGAGACTACAAGGGTGGGATCGGGTCGTACGCCACGGCGAGATTGAGACTTACCATATCGGAGCGGGTCGTACGCCACGGCGGATACCAACTTGTTTGATTTGAGATTGTTATTTGATGTCGGATATTGATGTACTTGATCATTTGTTTTACTTGCCTACAGTTTTCTTTACATTCTGCTTACTTTTCTACTGTTGGACCTTAGTGAGTATCAAGTCGACCTCTCGTCACTACTTCTTCGAGATTAGACGGGACTGGGTACATATTTATATATATGTACTCATGCTGCACTTTCTTTCTTTTTCTGTACTTGACTGTACAGGTCCGGAGGCTGGTCCATATGATTTCCAGGTCGGTGCCATACATTGATAGCATGGTCATACTTCACGGTGAGCTGCTTTCCTGGAGACTTCCAAGCAACACCCTGGAGTCTCTTTTGTTATGATCTCTGTCTATTTCATTCAGACTGAGACCCTGTATATGTTGTAGTCATTGTATATTCAGTAGCTTCCCGTGACACTCGTGACACTAGTTCCTGGCACACACGCGGTATATATTTTTGGGGTTTTGGGTTGTATATCCATGTGTATGTCTTATTTTGGCCTTGTATCTACTATGATTTTACCTTCACTCAAGGCTAGTATCATGATAGTTGTTAATAACTGGTAATCATTGACTTGTTTGATCGAATGGGAAGGGTATCACTTAGTGAAAGTTATATCGGATTGTCTAATCCCGCTGTTGGGCGCCATCGCGACCTGAATTAGGATTTGGGTCTTGACAGTATGGAAAGGTTGAGTAGTTTGGCACTATTTTGGAAATATATTTATATATTCATGTTGGTTTCATTTTTGATAATATTGAGGAATTTGTGAGAAATACAGTTTAACTGTTCGTGATTGTTGAGGTTCACGTGGTTATTTGGTTTCATTTTATTATTTCCAATTGTTGTTGTAAGTGTGTTAAAAGTGTTGGTTATTCTCTTGATTCTATCATGGTACATAGAGACTGAGTTGGGTTGATAGGGTTACGGTGGTTACATATATTCTGGCTGGTTTTATTGTGGAATGATATTGGTTAAAGCTTACGAGCTATATTGTTTTCTGTTTGCAATTGTTGAAATAAAAGTGTTGTGAAAGTCTTGGCCTGAACTGTAAAAAAATTTTATGAATAAACAAAATTTATTGTGATAAGGGGGTTGTAATTAAGGGGTTGTGATAAGGGGGTGAAATTGATAGTGATAAGGGATGGATAATTGGTAGTGATAAGGGTGGATAAATGATAGTGATAAGGATGGACATGTGGGATCAGGTTGCGCGCCGCAACAAGACAGTGATAAGGGAGTATAACCGTGTTTACTGATTTTATTATAAAGATTTAGAAATTTATGGTTTTACTTTACGGTTTTTTTCTCATATTCTGCACATACTGTTATTTTAAAGTAAAAGTTTGGAAATTTGGGAACTTGTGTGAGATCTTGGTGATATTTGAGGCCTGGAATAGGCGACTGAGTTATTATATTTATTGTTTCGGTTATATTTTTTTTGTTCGTGTAGAATTGTTTAATTGCGTTATTGTATATATTACCGTCACAGGTTATATATTGTTAATGCCCCGCCGTAGCCTCGTCACTACTTCGTCGAGGTTAGGCTCGGCACTTACTCAGTACATGGGGTCGGTTGTACTGATATTACACTCTGCACTCTTTTGTGCAGACCCAGGTACCGGCCATCAATAGAGGTTTTTAGAGCGGCTATTCATTTATTCGGAAACATGAGATATATCTGCCGGCGTTCGTAGATCCCCAGAGTCTTCTCCTATTTTCATAAACGATGTTTTATTATATTCAGAACAGTTATATTATTTCTTTCACCCATTATATGTCGTATTCTTTAATGGTTCGTGAATTGTGACACCAGACTTTGGGGTGGTTTTAGAGTTATTTATATAATTAGTTCGTGGCTCGATTTATTTAATTGTTTATTTCTTTATATTAGGAATTATGCCTTGAAATCCATTAGAGTAAGTTTATTTTAAAATTATTTTATCATGTTAAAATGGTTAATCAAAGGAAATAGTTAAGCGAACTCTAACATTGTCTTGCCTAGAAAGTGTGGTATTAGACGCCATCACGATCCCTAAGGTTGGGAATTTGGGTCGTGACAAGCATGATCCCTAACATGAAGGCACACAAGTTCAACAACAAGTAAATGCATAAACACAGATAATGGCCATTAGGCCTCACAACCTCACAGGACGGACCAAGTCTCAATCCCTCGAGGCGTACACCCACACGCCCGTCACCTAGCGTGGGTATCACCTCCAAACAATCACATGATATCAAACTCTCCGGATTTATACCCTCAAAGCCAGAGTTAAAACTGTTACTTACCTTAACAACGCAAAATCCTACTACGGAATGTCCTCGTCCCTCGACTCGGTCTCCAAAAACTCTGAATCTATCCATAATCAGATTAATACTGTCAACATGTGCTAAAGAATCGAATTTCACAATAAAACCCACAAAAAGCCAAAAATCCGAAATCGGTCACAACCCGGCCCCCGGGCTCACGTCTCGAAACTAGTCAAAAATGGCAGAATAATAAACATCGTCCTCTCCCAAGTCTAACCATATAAAATTCGTCAAAATCGGACTCCGTTTGGTCCCTCAATCCTCACTTAAAACTCTCCAAAACTCAAAAACTAACTCCCTCAATTTCACTTTGAAATCATCAATCAAATCCTAAAAACGAAGATGGATTCATGAAATATAATCAAAACCGAGTAGAGAACACTTACCCCAATCCCTATGATGAAAATCGCCTCCAAAATCGCCCAAATCTGAGCTCCCCAACTCAAAATATGACTGAATGAACCAACCCTAGTTTTATATATATTTTGCCAGTAATTTTGCCTCGTTTCTCGTGCTAAATGATCCCGAAACTCATTTTTTATGCCTCCAATGGATTTCTTGTAAAATTCTAGTCAAGTTAGGCTTTTGAATCAATCAATTTGACCTTATAATGAAGGAAATATGTAGGCTTTAATATTTGCGAATAGTGTAGATTTTTAAATACGTCGTCAGTGCTAATTTCGTAATTAATCTGGCAACCTAATTCTTAGTAAAATGACCATAAAATTCTCATACGATGTCCAAATTCGACGATTCTTTTTGCTATGGCTCCATAATTATGACACAGATCTAATGATTCAATCAAAACAAAAATCAGAGCTTATTTTCTTAATGTGGTACCATTTATACTTGAAGAAACGACGTCGAAACATAAGAAAAACGAGCACAACGCAGCCCAAACCTATCCAAAACTCACCCGAGGCCCTCGGGACCTCAACCAATAATTCCAACAAGTCATATATCACTACCTAAATTTAGTCGAACCTTCGGAACACCCAAAACAACACCAAAACACCAAATCAACCTCGGATTCAAGTCTAAGAACTTCTAAACTTCCAAAACTCACCAACGACGCCGAAACCTATCAAACCACGTCCGAATGACCTCAAATTTTGCACACACATAAAAATTGACACTACGAACCTACTCCAACTTCCAAAGTTCTATTCCGACCCCGATACCTAATATTCCACTGCCGACCAGAATCGCCAAATTTCTAACTTTCGCCAATTCAAGCCTAATTCTACCACGGACCTCCAAAATTACATTTCGGACACACTCATAAGCCTAAAATCACCCAACGAAACTAACCGAATCATAAAAATTCAAATCCAGTATCGTTTACTAAAAAGTCAATAACTTGGTCAAACCTTTCAAATTTAGAGCTTCTAGCTGAGACCATTCTCCCAACTCAATTTTGAATAACCTAAAATACCAAAACACCGATTCACATAAGTCATAACACATCATACGGAGCTACTCATACCATTAGTATGGGAATTAGGAGTATTAGTGTTGTTATTATATAAGTTGTAATTATGAGATTTAGATGCAAATAAGTCAATTCTAGTAAGTCAAGTGGCAGATTGTCCACGTATAAAGAGTTATTGTGTTTTGAGTCACCCCTTTTGCTCTAGTTCTAAAATTTGGGTACTTCTATTTTTCCGAAACTAACTCTATATTTTAAAAACAAACTCTAATTTATTTGGTTTTCTAAAAGCTGTTTCTATATTTATTTAAGCCAGCCCCTTCAAGATGGATATCTATCATCATTGATCTCTATAATTTTCCAAATATTATTTTTTCCAAGGAAACAATGAAATTTAATTTTTATTCAAGCAATAAAATAGACCATATTAATTACGAATCTAAGGTATAAGATCTCAATTAATTATCCTCATATTTACCCTAAAGTCATGCTTAACAAAATTAGGTTAATGTAAATGACGAGAAATAGAAAACTAGCAATTTACAGGTGTGCCGGCTCAAAGGCAAAACTAGTAAAGCAATGGCTTTAAGGCCCTTTTTCAAAATTAATAATAGTTTCATTTTATGAAACCTTTCTTCAAAAAAATTAATTTTATTCTGATATCAAGTTGTCAATTTCTCGAATTAGTTGCTGCTAATTTTTTCTTTGAATTTGAATTTTTTTTCTTCTATTGTTACCTTATAGCAATAATATTACCTTTGTTAATTTATCAAAGTTCTACTACGGAAACTATAAAGCATGAATCATGTTATTCAATATTATATTTTTGAAGTTTAAGGCTTCTTAATAAAATTTGACTTTAGGACCCAATGTTCTTGAGCCGCCTCTAATTTACTACCACCTAATATCATTCAGCTGAATTTTAGCCTGTTTGATCAAGCTTCTAAAATCTGCTTATTTTGAGAAGTACTTTTTCCAAAAGTGTTTTTTATTAAAATCGGTTTGTGTTTGGCTAATTAATTTGAAAACCACTGATGAGTAGTAGTTAATGTTTGGCCAAGCTTTTGAAAAATTGCTTCTAAGAGGGTGTTTGGCTATGCTTATAAGCTGGTCAAACTAACTTGTAAGCACGTTTTGGCTTTTCTACGCGTTTGGTAAACATCCAAAGTGCTTATAAGTCAAGCGCTTATAAGTTAAAATCAATCATGAGTCATAAGTTAGTCATCCCAACTTATGACTTTTCAGCTTATAAGCACTTTTAGTTTGACCAAGACTTTTACTGGTTTAACTTTAATAAAATATTTTAATTTACAAAATATTTTTTCCAAAATAAATTTTTTAATCTCACCATTCCAAACAGGCTATTTGTTTGAGGCAGAAAAAGTCTGTCTAAGAAGACAGTTTTCACACTATTTAATGCCAAATAGAATGAAAAAGTGGCCGCTTGCATTTTTTACTGTCTAATCATGTCGGGAACAGGCTTTTGAGTAGTATGGAATCGAATTTTTTTTTATGTTGCATAGATTATTCAAAAAAAAAATTATCACACTCATATCGGATTTTTTAAAATTATTTTTGGAATATTCGATTTATTTTTTAAAATAAATTATAAACATCGTCCACCTAGTATCCGGGTTTCTAATCCAAATTCGGGTTTTCATAGGACCCATTTAAAGGGAAGCGAAGAGCGTTCTCTATCATCACTTTTATCATTCATATTGCTTGAATTCAAAATTTTTAATTTTAAAAATCTCATATTCATCCCACCATACACCTTTGATGGCGCGGGAGAGTTCGTATAATCGTGTGTGTTCCTCGAGGAATTGCAATTCTTCCTTTTAATTTCCGTTTTCTATTAACATTATGATGTAAGTATTTCAACAAAACAAAAATATTATTAACGCCAGAAGCAAAAATAGACAACATGCAATCCTCTGAAAATTGAACCAGCACTTAAGTATATGTTAGGCGCCCAAAAAAATGTTTGTCTTTAAAACAAATTACACTTCTATTTTTCTTCATTCTTTTGGGTTTTGTATTATTTTAGGCATTGAAGGTGCAGAGATGTGGGTGTTTAAAGTACTTAATTAAGTTCAAGTAGTGTTTGGATTTGGACTAATTTAGATCATGATTTCACTTGGAGAAGAGTTGTAATTTTGTGAAACAACAACAAACCCAGTTTGATCCCGACATGTGGAGTCTGGGGAGGATAGTTTGTACACAGACCTTACCCCTACCTAATGCAGGTAGAGTTGTAATTTTGTGAATGAACATCAATAAAGTTGGCCGTTTGGACATAAAAATTGTAAAATTCCAAAAAAAAAGTGAAAAATCTTGTACAAGTGAAAATGATATTTGAAAATTAGAGTCGTGTGTTTCGACATGAATAAAATTTTGGGTTGTTATTGAACTTTTATGAGTGGTCTGAGTAAAAAATTTAAAAAAATAGTTTTTTGGAGTTTTTCAAATTTTCGAAAAATACCAAAATTCATTTTCAAATGAAAATTATAAATTTTATGGGTAAACACTGATTTCGAAAAATAAGTATCGCTCTGGAGAGCATTTTTCTTGGTTGTAGTGCGGATGTTGGAGCAGCTCCTCTATGCTGTGGGTGTAGGGGGGGGGGGGGGGGGGGGGGGGGGGAGGAGGCTCTCAGGTGCGCTTAAAGTCTTATTGCCTATATCTTATCTTAAGACGAGGTCGCCACCCCGCCTGCCTTTAAACTTCCCTATTTCCCATAGGAAGCCCATCTTCAAAGAAAGGCGATCAAAATGGTTCCAAACCTCCATAGATTGCCTCTTCGGTCAAAAGGGAGTGACATAATTGTTCCAGCTGAAATACTTGGAATACTTCTACCACTTCTACTAGGAGTAGCCTTTTTAGTGCTAGCTGTGACGTATTGTTTCACATTTGAATTTCTCTTACATTCTACGTTCCCGAAATGGATCTTATCAAATATTTCACATTTAGCCAAGTTCTCCTGCCTAGTTTAGATAAAGCACCCCTTATCGCAATCACTGTGAACGGGACTTCTGATCAATCCAGAGATCATTTGGATTCCATAAGTAATGAGGATTAAGAATATCACACATTGGAACTTCATAAAGAGTGAATACTCTGACAGGGTCAGGGCCTTTCTCGCTGGGCGAGCTCATCCCTCGATATAAAAAAGTTTAGAAGGCAAGAATGATAAGCATTCGGGCCTCTAAAGCAAGATTAAAGACCCATCACATCAGGCCTTCGAGAAAGAAGAAATAAGAATTGCTTTTAACTTCCTATCGGCCCTCTTCTCTGTTCTAGGTCCTTTCTTGTCCTCTTGTACTTCCGTTCTTCTTATTCTCATATCCGAAACCGGAACAAGCTCTTCTTTAGCCGCATAACAATTCATTCTTGTGTGTAGCGCGTGGGCCCATGTCTCTCGAACCTTAAGACCTTTCGTCTTTCTCCTAAGGGCCCTCTTCCTATTTAGGGGGTTGAACGTGGGGGCTGTTCTTATTTTACCGGAGCCTTTTCTCTAACCAGCTGAGCTACCTGAACCACTTTCCTGAAGTCTGTTTTCTTCATCGAATAGCTATCTCCATATCTAAATATGGAAGAACCGACACAACAAGGGTGTAACTAACGGAAGGTTAGCGCCCAAGCTAATCATCTCGACTGATCGATCGGAATGAAACCGATTAATATGAAACTGCTAAAGATGAAAAAAACGGAGCGTATTTCACAGCTGATTCAACAACAGCCATTTTTCGAAAAACAATGAAAAAATTGTTTTGTCCAAATGGGCTCAAAGTTTCACTTGGAATATTCTTTACACAGGATTTTCAACTTCAAATTTCTCATTTCAAAGCTAAAATCAAATAATGAACAAAATAGTACCACAAACATTGATTTATACACATTATTCTAGTAAAAAAAAAGGACAATTCGGTGCATTATCGTCCATAATGATATTTGCTTTGAAGTTTTGTGCTACGATCGAGTATTAACTTCAGAGTTCAGACTGAGCAAAAGGACATTTTTTGGTCACTCGCCGATTCACCTTTTCACTGTGATATATGACTTTGCTACACTTTCTTAGCCAACTTTTCTTGGTTCCCCACTAAAAGAGAATCCTAGATAAGAAGAAAAAAACAGTAGACAAAAAGGTAAATAAAACTACTATTTTCTTGTCAAAAAGAAGCTTTCCGTAGGATCAGCCATCATCTAACTGTCTCCTATAAAGCTACAAACATCCACTAACAGTAAAATCCAATTTCATCCATCTTATTTAACTCACTCTTTTCCTTCTTATTCTTTAAAGGTCTTTGAAGTTCAAGAAAAAATGGCTAAGGTATTTGGAATTTTTGCATGTTTAGTAATTGTGGCTTTAGATGCTGTAGCTGGACTTCTTGGAATTAAAGCCGAAGGAGCTCAAAACCAGGTATATCTCATCTAATGCCAATCTCATTATTTTACCAACCCTTGCAAAAATAAAAAAATAAATCTTTTTATTTTTATATTTTTGTGATTTGGAAGGAAAAACACATGAAGCTATGGTTGTTCGAGTGTAAACAGCCAAGCCATGATGCATTTATATTAGGTTTAGCTGCAGCAGGTCTATTAGGAGCAGCTCATATTCTTGCGAATCTCGTCGGAGGGTGCAGCATCTACTGTACTAGTGATGAGATTCAGAAAGCACCCCCAAGCAGACAATTATCACTCGCTTGTCTTCTTTTCACTTGGTATGTGATAAACTATCCTCCCTTCATTTATAAAAGACTTGACACTATTTTCTTATTCATCTTCAGAAAGATTGATGGCTTTCAATATTTACTTAATATGGAGTATTAATTTATAGTTACACAAATATTATGACTTATTTAAGACTACATATTTTAAGTCGTCCCTTATTCATCGAAAGGGGGGGGGGGGTTGGAGCATTTTTGTTAACGACTTATTATTCCTCCCCTTCCTGGATTTCACGTTATTGTCTGCTAGCCTATGATGAAGGCCTTTCATTTTGGCTCTGTAGGGCTACCCTATGGTATGGGAAGTTACTTCCGTTTCAATTTAGATGATACATTTCGCTTACCGAGAGTTAAACTATGTGAAATTTGACCGATATTTTAAAATGTATTTTTTTATATCATGTTTTATAGGAGAACAATTGTAATTTATTGTGTATTCCGTATAGTTTTTGAATATCTAAACTTTAATTTAAAATATTGATTTGAACTAATCTAATTTAGCTTTAAAGTTTAGTCACATTGACTTTCAATAAACGGAATATGTGTCATCTAAATTGAAACATAAAAAGTATAAATTTAGTAAAAGGTCTAAGATTGTGAGTGTTTCAAATCTTACATGCCACTTCTAGTGGGTTAAAATATTTTGTTATCGGACTATCTATTAAGTGGTCGTTTGGTTTGAATATGGCTTATACCGGGATTAGTTATACTGGTATAAGTTATGTTGGGATAAGTTATGCTGGCATAAGTTATGCTGGCATTGTTTTATTCATTATTTGGTATGTTGTATTAAATATGACAATTGCATAATTTGAAGAAGAATGTGTAAGTTACACCGGTGCTAATTACCCCACCCTCTATAAGGTATAAGTTATTCCGGTATTAATTTTAATCATGGGATAACTTATACCTAATTTGCTAACCAAAAAAAGTATTAAGATGGTATTAAATTTTTATACCAGCATTATATCTTCTTATACTTCAAACCAAGCGATCCCTAACAATATCGATGATACTAATTATTGTTCTTGTTTGACTAAACTTTCAAATTTTATTTATTTTGAAAGTACTTTTTATCCGAAGTTTTTCTTCGAAAAGTACTTTGGAAAAATAGTTTGTGTTTGATTAATCTAACTTAAAAACCATTTTTGCTAGATGATTATTGGGACTCTTATTATGTGATGATATTCGTATCTTTGGTAGATAATAGTTATTTTTTTACCAAAATAATTAATCTAATAGGTGATGTATTTATCATCAAAGGGCGGAGTCAATGTACAAGTTACTAGTTCGAACAGAACGAGTGCTTTAAATTTTGTATTTGTCTTTAAAAAATTAAAAATTCATTGAATATGTAAACTAATTAAGTTAGAACTCAACAATTCAAAATAATTAAAATTCTAAATCAATAAGCTTCAAATCCTCGCTACAGATCTACGTATCATATATTCTGCTCAACATATATAACAACGCAATAGTGGCTCTATGAATCACTGAGCTATTCACAAAGTGTTCACACTATCAAAATAGAAGAACAAAAATAAAGTGAAAGACTTTTGTATCTATAATCAATCTGGTGGGTTCAGAAGTCAGAACAAATTATATCGGGTTACATTCACCACCATAAAGAAACTTCATCGAAGTTTTCTTCGAGCCCCACACCATTTTTGGAATGGGGTAAAGGAAATTTGCTCCAATCAAGTAGTTTGCCCATGATTTGAGGCGACACTTGTTGGTGTGACCGGAAAAAAAAAATGAACGATTGGTCCATTTCATGCATTTACCATAACCATATATATATATATATATGAATGACAAATTTAACTTTTTTTTAATTCACATGAAAACATTTTCAAAAGAATTTGGTTCTTCCAGAATTTTCAAGGAAAAGAAAAGATCTCCAAAATATTTACTATGAATCTTTAAGCTTAATTAAAGAACAACTTAATTTCTTTGAATGGTTTGAATCTGATGTTGAATATCATGAATTACATTTTTCTTTTTCTAAGTCGGTTAACATTTCAAAAGTTAGAAAAACTTCCACCGGAGAAGAAGTCATCTCTTAACTTCTTCCTGCACAAGGATTTTCAACAAATTATAGAAATACTTCATTAGAAGCCAATCCTTTCAAATTAAAAATCTAAAATGAAGCTATAACAATCCAATATATTAAAAGTAATTTTGAATTTTTTTTATTATGGAAATAAATATTTACAATCTCTTGGTGAATATTTGATTACAAAACCACCTTCATCATCAGAGTCGAATCCAAGATTTAAATCTTATGGGTTCAACTTTTGAAGTTTTTAGCATTGAACCCATTATATATTTAATGTTATGGGTTCATATCTACTATTTTTGTAATTTTAATGAATTTTTACATATGAATTTTTTACTTCGCGTCAAAAGTTAAGGTTCAATTGAACTCGTCGATAATGCACTACATCCGCCCTTGTTCAACATCTACTAGTTCTAAGCTAGCAGAAACCTCCACTTCTTCAATCCTCTTATTTAAAACTTATGAGATCCTTAGAATTTTCTCTACAAAACTTTAGATTTACCAAGTTAAAGACTCTCCTCGGCTTTCTGACCTTTAGCGTAGGATCCTAGAAATTGAGAAAATCATGTTAGCTCAGGACACCCAACTAACAATTTTATTGTACTAGTTCTCCGAGAAGTACATACTGACCAAGAAACCAATTCACTGTTAGAGCAATCCGTGACAATCCTTCTCCACAAACTTTCCTTGTTAAAACAGAATCTTTCAACTGGCGTCAACCTCAAAGACTCTATTATTCTATAGATACCCACTCTGATGTAGCCTTAGAAGAAAGACCTAATGTTATGCAAATAAATTATAATGCCAATAATATGTATGAGTGGAACATAGATTGTTGTTCTGCAAACAATATTCTGGCCAAATTACAGTAGATGACTTTGGTAGCCACTACATAGTGGACTTCTCATAACTGTTCTGACCAGCTTACTACCCATGTCTAAATAGCAGGTTTTACATGTCAACTTAAAGGATTGTGGGATACTCATCTTAGTGAAGAAGATAAGAACCAAATTCTTTTAAGTATCAGAGTTGATTCAACGGGGGAACCAATCCTTAAGGATGTCTATACCATTCTCGATTCAACTAACACCCTAATTTATACTATTATCAAAACATTCATAGGTAGTGCACGTATCTTTAGGGAAAGAGATCTTCTGAGATACTTAATAACCTTAAGTGTAAAACCCTTTCCGATTTCAAATGATATAAAGATTCCTTTCTTACCTGAATTTATGAAAAAACATATGGAAACCTCCCATATTGGAAAGAAAACTCTTAGATGGCCTACCTAAGTCTCTTAGAAGTTTAGTTAAAGTGGAACTCCCAAACAGTATGATGGTGATATTATTCCTTACGAACAAATAACGTATGGACAATTTACCAGTTTCATTGATTTTTACTCTCAAAATCTGTCGACATGATAAGATATTAAGATAATTAGCCAAAGATAGAACACATGCTCGCTGAGATTTAGGTTGTTTCTGTGAACAGTTTGGATTCCTCTTTGTAGTAAAAGGCCTCATAAAAGACGACCACGTAAGATTAGGAGATTACAAAATATAGATCTTCTACACCCATGTTTAGGAATACCAAACTTTTTCCCTCTAAATCCAAAATCTTTCCTAGTAAGCCTAAACATCAACTTTCCAAACTCTCAATTGTGGAAAATATTTCAAGCGGAACAAACCAAGGCATATCACATAGTATTGCAAGTTGTCTAATAAGGTTAGAAATCTTGATTTAGATGAGTCAGTTCTTAAGCAGATCGAATAAATTTTATTAGAAGATAGTGACATTTCTCATGTTGCTGATGATGAACTTGAATAACAATGTAACCAACTCGAAAATGATGATACAGAATCATCTTTATCTTAGTCTAGTGAAGAGGGAAAAAATAGGCAACCTGAGATTATGTTCTCTCCAAAGAACAAGATCTTCTTCTTGAAATGATAAAAAAGAAACACTATCTCGAGCATTCAAACGAACTATAGAGAAACCTTCTACATCTTACTCTAGTGTCTTTCCAATCATCCTCAAGTTGTGAATACCTACAATATTACTGATATCCTCAGTAGATTCCCTTCCCAAAAGCCTAAGGTAGTAACTATCCAAGATCTCTAGACCGGAGATATAACTCCTTAAGGAAGAAATTAAGGCTAGACAAGAATTGGATTGTCTTGTTCTCCAATGGTTCTCTATCAATCTGAAGAACCAAATTAACTGAAACTAAACCAGTTGACCAAGAAGTTTTTATCAACTACCTCTCTGGAATTTCCATGCGGAAATGACATATGAGAGTCATCATAATTGCTAATAAATCATTTACCCTTAAATATCATTGCCTTATTTGATACATGTGTATATGTCAACTGCATACCAAAAGGACACATTCCAACCAAATTCTTTGTAAAAATCAAGCAAGGCCTTAGATATGCCAACAACAGAAAACTGTGAATTAGCTTCAAACTCTCCAATGTTGAAGTTAGAACCTCTCTAGAAATTCACCTTTGCCAGCCTCAAGTTTCTTTCGATTAGTAAAAGACCTTACTAATCCAGTTATATTAGGAACTCTCTTCATCGAGGAGTCCATACCTTTTATGATAGAAAAACAAGAAATTCTAATCGAGCGTATAAGGAGTAGATCCTTTCTTCCTTTTTGATAGACCTACTATTTCAAAGTTTTTGTCTACCATAAGAAGTAAGGAATCGCATAAATACTTTCTCAAAGAAGAAGTAGCGTTCCAAATGTTACAACAACAACTTTGAGAATCTTTTCTCCAATCCAAGATAAAAACTTTAGAAACCAAAATCTAGGAAGAACTTTGTGTTGATTTACTTACAACCTTCTGAAATCGCAAGAAACACATTGTTGGGTTTCCTAACAAACCTGACTTTGATGAAAAAATCATCCCCACAAAAGTTCATCCTATCCAGATGAATCACGAGCTAACCATTCATTGTCAAAAGGAAATCAATGATCTTCTTGATAAAGGCATCATCTCTCCAAGCAAATGCGCTTGGAGTTGTGCTGCCTTTTACATCAATAAAAACACTAAGATTGAACGAGGTGTCTCTCGATTTTTCATCAATTACAAACCTTTGAGCAAAACATTCCGCTAGATTAGGTATCATATTCCGAACAAAAATAATTTACTTCAGCGGATTTATGCTGCAACTATCTTTTTTGATTTAAAAACAAGATTTTGGCAAATTCAAATAGATCCCAAAGAGAAACATAAAATCGCTTTTAGGTACCATTTGGGCAATATAAATGGAATGTAATCCCCTTTGATTTAAAAAATGCTCCTTCTGAATTTCAAATATAATAAATGATATTTTAAATCCTTTTTCAAAATTTATTATCATTATATTGATGATGTTTTAGTATTTTCTACTAGCATAGATCAACATTTTAAACACCTAAAAATTTTCTTTAATGTTATCAAAGAAAATGGATTAGTTTTATCAAAAATTAAATACGGTCTTTTTCAAATCAACATACGATTTCTTGGGCACAATATCCAATAGGGGGAACCTCTGTCTCTTTTCAAAGTACAATCCGCCAACAAATTTCCTGATTAAATCTTAGATAAAACCCAACTTCAAAGATTTTTAGGATATGTTAATTATGTGTCAAATTTCATTCCAAGCCTTAGTAATTTCCTAAACATCTCCACGATAGGTTGAGAAAAACCCAAACAATGTGGACTACTGTTTTCACGACCCAATTTAGGATCATGAGCGGCACTTAGGAGCAAGTACCCCCAAGTAAGTCTCATCAGTATTTTTACATAAAATCGGGCAGAGTTTTCCTTGTTTATGAACTATCCCAAAAACTTTTCCTGTCTCAAATCAGCAACCAAACATCCTAATAGCAATTCAAAATACCATGACTTTATCAATTAACCAAAATAAATACCTACTATTAATACTCCACCCACTAACAACTAGAATTTACTACTTTATCTCCAACTTCGATAAGAATGAGCGATACTCAACATAAATCTATAAAAACAAAGAATACTCAAGACACTAAAAGAATGACCATGGAGCGACTCTAAGAGTTCAAAGAAAGACCATAACAATAAATAAAATCTCTGCCCACGCGAACAAGTGCGAGGCTCACCAAGAACTATCAACATGTGCGCTCTAATTAACGAGATCCTTGCCCGCATCAACTGCTGTATCTGGAAAAAATTAGCGAGGAATGAGTCGCTAGCTCAGTGAGTAATAATACTTAACTACAACTGTTTTTATTGGGGACAAGTCAGAAAACATGCTAGTATATCAAACAGGAAATAACATAAAAATGCCCTTTCAGAAACAATAAATAATTTTCAATCTCATCATGTTTTTCTTGTAGTATAATACAATTAACAATTCAGTAATTAGCTCGGTAACAACTATGTAATATCAATATTCACATTTGGAAGGTTTCAATGAATGGATCATGTAATCGGTGTAACTGTGGACTTATTCGCAAGAAGTCAAATATAACAGTAGTCCTTACTCGCTAGTTCTACCTTCCCACTAGCGAGGGCTGTAACGGTAATCGATAATAACAAGCTGCACCAGGTCTAACGAGCCCGTAGTTAGCTACTAGATCCTTCAAAGTCTACTCCCATTTATACTTGTCTATGTATCCGTATATACTCATAAGAAAATATTTTAAAACAATATAGGGCATTTCGGTTCTTATAAAATCATGTAATTTCGTTTCGATAACAGTAAATTCAAGTGACAGTAAAACATATCTAGTGACAACAAGAATATTTAAAACAACGGTAATTATCTCAAATAACTCTTTCGGTAACATATCGAGTAAAAGACTTGTCCCACATGCAACTTAAAATAATCGGTAACATATTCACATTAAAAATCATGTGTAAATCATGCAAGTTATGAAAATACAAATTGCGGTAAGATTACTACTCACAGTACTCGTGCCGAAATACCAAATGCTTCACCTCGAGCAATTCGTACAAATTCCTCCAATCAATCTATAATTACATAATATCGATCTCATATTAATTTTCTTGTTTAGGCAAATTCATGGTTAATTTAGAATACCCAATCATTGGGTTTCATGTTTGAGTCTTAATTTGTGGATTTATATTTAATCATATAATTAGTCCATAATTCTATCAATTTCAAATAGTATAATTTACTCCTCTAAATTTAGACCTATCAATGCTTAAACCAAATCCTTATAGCCTTGTTATCTCCATAGTAATTGTATATTTCTTTTTATATAAGAGAAAGTTGATATTGAATTCTTTTGTACTACATGAAATTACATAAATACAGTGAAATAATTCAACAGGTGAGAAGAAGAAGGTTAACCTCTTGAGTCGAAGGAGAGCTTTAATACTTTAAATTTCCACTCCCAATCCTTCTTAAGGCCTTTGCCCAAAGTTTTCTTCTTCTTCTTCTTCTTCTCTTTTCCCCTTCCTTTTTTCTCTGCTCGTTTTTTTTTTGCCGTTTGTTTTCTGCTTCTTTTTCCTTTCAGAAAGGTGTTAAGCTTTCTAACCCCTTTTTTTAAAAATGTTTGGAAGATCTGTTAATGCGATTAGCCCATCCTGTTCGCGATGAACAACTTTCTACCTAGCCATAACCCCTCCTTCGCGTTTGTTGCCTTTCCGCGTTCGCGAAGGGAATATTTGCCGGTTCCGCACTTCTTCACGTTCGCGACTCCCTTGTCGTGTTCGGTAGGGTAAAAGTCCCTAACCAGCTCCTTCTCCGCATTCGTGACTCCCTTGTCGCGGTCATGAAGAAAAAAAAGGCAGCCCACCAAACTGCTTCTTCGCGGTCGCATTAGTCCACTCGTGATCGCAAAGCACAACACCAACACTAGCAAAACACCCAAACTTGGTACTGAACCACCCCGAATCACACCCGAAGCCCCGGGACCCCGTCCAATCATAAAAATCAGTCATAATACCTTATCCAAACTTATTGAAAAGCCCAAAACGCTCAAATAATATCAAAACCACGAATCAACGATCAAAATACTTTTTTTAACTTTCAAACTTCGCCGAACGCGTATGAATTATACTTAAACATTTCGAGATGACACCAAATTTTACGCACATGTCACAATTCACAATAAGAACCTGTTCCAAGGCTCGAGATCACAAACAGACATCAATAACATCAAAGTCCACTTCAAATCAAACTTAGGAAATTGTAAAACATTCAAAATAACTACTTTCCACAATAAGCGGCGAAACGCTCTTGGTCCACCCGAAACTTGATCCGTACATATGCCCAAGTCCAAAATCACCTTACTAACTTACACGAAGCTTCAAATCCCGATTTTGAGGTCATTTACTCAAAAGTAAAACCTTGGTCAACTCTTCCAACTTAAAGCTTCCGAATTGGGAATTATTCTTCCAAATCAACTCCGAACTCCTCAAAAATTGAAACCAACCATACCTGCAAGTCACAATACATAAAGTGAAGATTCTTAAGTCCTCAAACCATCGAACGACGCACTAGATCTCAAAACGAACGGCCCGGTCATTACATGTTCCACATTTTGTTGGTGAGATTATTCTATTGATCCACACTTGGTATGTGTGACATATGACTGGGTCTGCTTATCTTTGTGGGGTTTATATAATTAGGATATTGTATCTATAAGAATTAACTCAGTAGTTTTGGGTATAGTTGGGAGTTTTTTTGTATAAAATTGGCTGACGAGATAAGTATTTGCTTAGCTACCTCTTGAGGGTTGGAATCCTAGAATTTTGGTTCGATTTTAATATAAGTTGATTCCTCGGAGGAGTGCTTGTGTTTTGTGGGATGTTGGATAGTCATCCAGTGCATGCAATGAGGTTTTTAGTCTCCACTGATTTTTGTGTGGTGATTTTAGCAGTCACAGGATATGAGGAAGCCGTGTGGATTTGGTCTTTATGAGGTTGGAACAAGATGCGTGGCTTTGTTCCGCTATATTGGAACAATAATTTTGATACAATTGATACTGATATCTCAATTGTTTTCTAAAAAGGCTAGACATGGTCATTCGATTTTTGAATCCCATGAGTTGGTGACAATGCATGAATTCTTCATCTAACCAAGGTGAAGACATGGTCTGGGCTAGTTGATTTTGAGTTTGTTGAGATACTTCTTCCTCAATTAAGTCTGCCAATTTCTTTTGACTGGGAATTGGAATAGGCTCTAAATTTTCTAGAAGATAAACTTGGTGAACTCCGCTCATGACGTAGTCTGATGGTTTTCTATATTTGGGCTGACTTGGTCCAACTATGTCTTTTGAGGGTTTCTAGGAGGCAACTAAAATGGTTTGTTATCGGGATACAACATCTGTTTGGGACTATTTGGGTACAACTTCAGTCATATTTATCTCAGGCAGAGGAAGAGCCCATATTTGGGGTAAGAAATTTTGGAATACAGTTTGAGCTCCCTTTTATGTACTCTATATCAAAATAAAAAAATATATAACATAACTTGCCATCTAGCAAATATATGTTTTAGAAGCAAGGTTTTGTACATCCTTTCGTAAAACAGATTTTGCAGCTTTATAATCAATCTTAACAAAAAAATTTAATTTAGTCAATCATCGTGAAATTTAGAAATGCATAAAACAATTGCTAATTTTTTTTTAATTATAAGATAATTTTGTTGAGAATTATTCTCATGTTTTGATGCAAATGCAACAATATATTCCTTGCCTTTTCTTTTGCTTTAAAATGCAACCACAACCAATGTCTGATGCACCCGTTTCAACTTTTTTGGATTTAAGAAGGATCAGGGAGTGACAAGCAAGGAAGATCTTTGACTTTAAATTTTATTTCTTTGATAAAATTAGTGTGGACAGAAGTCCACAGAGGTGGAGGTTTTTTCAACATATGGTGGAGAGGTTTAGAAAATTGCTAAGGCTTGGAATGAAATTTAACACATAATTAACACATCCAAAAAATATTTGAAGTTGAGTTATATCTAAGATGTTGTCAGGAAATTTGTCGGCAAATTGTTTGGATCTCTGAATGGAGATAAGGGTTCCCTACTGGATATTGTGCCCAAGAAATCAGATGATAAAACTAATCCATATCTTTGATAACATTAAAGAAAACCTTTAGATATTTAAAATATTTATCTATGATAGTAGAAAATACTAAAACATCATTAATATAAACAATAATAAAATTTAAAAAAGGATTAAAATTATCATTTATTATCCTTTGAAATTCGGAAAGAGCATTTGAAAAACTAAATGGCATTACATCCATTAATATTTCCAAAATGGTACTGTAAAAGTTGTTTATATTTCTCTTGGGATCTATTTGAATTTGCAAAATCCTAATTTTAGATCAAATTTTGAAAAGATAGTTGCAGCATAAAGCCAATGAAGTAAATCCTTTTTGTTAGATATATGATACCTAATCCGACGGAGTGCATTGTTCAAATGTTTATAATTAATGACTAATCGAGAGACACCTCGTTCAATCTCAAAGTTTTTATTGACGTAAAAGGCAACACAACTCCTAGGGGATTTGCTTGGAAAGATGATGTGTTTATCAAGAAGATCATTGATTTCTTTTTGACAATGAACGGTTAACTCGTGATTCATATGGATATGACGAGCTTTTGTGGTGATGGTTTTTTCATCAAAGTCAGGTTTATAAGGAAGCCTAACAACGCATTTCTTGCGATTCCAGAAGGTTGTAAGTAAATCACAACAAAGTTCTTCCTGGATTTTGATTTCTAAAGTTTTTATTTTGGATTGGAGAGAAGATTCTCGAAGTTGCTGCTGTAACCTTTGGAATGCTACTTCATCTTTGAGAAAGTTGATATGTGCCTCCTTACTTTTTATAGTAGACAAGAGCTTTGCAATCAGAGGTCTATCAAAAGGAAGAACAGTTCCACTTCCTATATGTCCGATTAGACTTCTTGTTTCGTTACCATAAAAGGTATGAGCTCCTCGACGAAGAGAGTTCCTAATATAACTTGATTAGTAAGGTCTTTTAATAGTAGAAAGAAACTCGAGGCTGACAAAGGTGAATTTTCTAGAGAGGTTCTAACTTCAACATTGGAGAGTTTGAAGTTAATTCCCAGTTTTCCTTTATTGGCAGCTATAAGGCCTTCCTTGATTTTTTCAAAACATTTGGTTGGAATGAGTCCATTTTGTATGCAGTTGAGATCTGCATCTGTATCAAATAAGGCAGTGATATCTAAGGGTAAAGTATTTATTGGCAATTATGATGACTCTCGTATGCCATTTCCATATGGAAATTCTTGAGAAGTGGTTAATAAAAAAATCTTGGTTAACTAGTTTAATTTTAGTTAATTTGGGCTCTTCAGATTTGCTAGAGAGTTGTTGGAGAACAAGACAGTCCAGTTCTTGTATAGCCTTAATTTCTTCCTTTAGAAGTTCTATCTCAGTTTGGAGATCTTGGATAGTTAGTACTTTAGGATTTTGGCAATGGAATCTACTGAGGATATCAGTAATATTGTAGGTATTCGCAACTTGATTATGATTGGAAAATACATTAGAGTAAGATGTACAAGGTTTATCTATAGTTTGATTGAATTGCTCGAGATAATGCTTTGTTTGTTCAGAGTCTTGAAGATTGATTATTATTTCAAGAAGAAGATCATGTTCTTTGGAGAGAACATTAATCTTAGGTTGGCTATTTTTTCCCCCTTCACTAGACTGAGATGAAGATGATTCTATATCATCATCTTCGAGTTGGTTAAATTGTTGTTCAATTTCATCATAAGAAGTGTCACTATCTTCTATATAGAAGATCTATATATTGTAATATCCTTATCTTTAGGTGGTTGTCTCTTGTGAGGCCTTTGACTACAAGGAGGTAAGCCAAATTGTTCACAGAAACTACCTAGATCTCGGCGAGTCTGCGTTCTATCTTTGGCTAATTGTATCAATATCTTATCATGTCGATAATTTTTGGGAGCAAAATGTTGAATGAGACTGGTAAGTTATTTGTTCGTAAGGAATAATATCACCAATATACTGATTTTGGAGTTCCTCTTTAACTAAGTCTCTCAGAGACTTAGGCAGGCCATCTAGGAATTTTTCTTTCCAATATGGGAGGTTTCCATTTGGTTTTTCTTAGATACAAGTATGAAAGGAATCTTTATATCATTTGAAATTAGACAGGGTTTTACACTCAAGGTTGTTAAGTATCTCAGAAAATTTTTCTTTAAAGATACCTGGACTACCTATGAATATTTTGATAATAGTATAAATTATGGTGTTGGTTGAATCGGGAATGGTATGGTCATCCTTAAGATGGTTCTCCCGTTGAATCAACTCGGACAATTAAGAGAATTTGGTTATTATCTTACTCACTAAGATAAGTATCCCACCAACCTTTAAGTTGACCTGTAAAACCTGCTACTAAGACATGTGTAGTATGCTGGTCAGAACAATAATGAGAAGTACGTAGTGGCTACCATGGTTATCTGCTGTAATTTGGCCAAAATATTCTATTTAGAACACCCATCTATGTTCCGTTCATAGATACTATTGGCAGTATAATTATTTTGCATAATGTTGGGCTTTATTCTAAGGCTACATAAGGATGGGTAGCTCTAGGATAATAGAGTCTTTGAGGTTGACGCCCTAACAGGGAAAATTTCTAGGGGAGGATTGTCATGAAATTGTTCAGGCTGTGGATGGGTTTCTTGGTCAGTATCTACTTATCTGAGAACAGATACATAAGAAGTGTTATCTTTAGTTGAGGTGTCCCTGAGCTATCGGAGTTTTCTCTATTTTTAAGATCCTACGCTGAAGGTTAGAAACCTGAGGAAAGTCTTTAGCCCGGTGAATTTGATGTTCTGTAGCGAAAGTTCTAAGGATCTCATTAGGACAAAATAAGGGGATTGGATAAGTGGAGGCTTTTGTTGGCTTAGAACTAATGGATGCGGAGAAGATGGTTTTGTCATCAAATATTCACTTAGAGTTTGTAAATATTTGTTTGTATAGTTATTTTGTTCAAAAAATATTTTTAATATCTTTGCCTGTAATAGCTTCATTTTCAATCTTTAATTTGAAAGGATTAGCTAAAGAGAGCCTTGACATAATTGGTAAAGTTGCTGTCATGTGTTCAAGAGGTCACGGGTTCGAGCCGTGGAAATAACCTCTTGCAGAAATGCAGGATAATCCTGCGTACAATAGACCCTTGTGGTCCGGCCCTTTCCCGGACCCTCATAGTGCACCGGGCTGCCCTTTAATTTGAAATGATTAGTCATTGCTGAATTATTTCTATAATTTGTTTAAAATCCTTGTGACAGAGGAGATTTAGACGAGACTTTTCTTCCCGTGGAAGTTTTCCAAACCTTTAAGGTGTTAGTAGATTTAGAAAAGAGAAATTCTATAACCACTTAAAGAAGTTAATTTTTTCGTTTGAACAAAATTCAAGGACTTATAGTAAATATTTTGAAGATTTTTTCTTTCATTTTCTTGAAAATTCTTACAAAACCATTAAAAGGTTCTCAGGAGAGTAAAAAGTTGCTCTGAGTTTTTCTTTGTCAACTTGAAAATCTTTTTCTAAAAACACAACACCTAAAGATGAATAGGTAGGAGATTGAGGCATTTCAAAGTTAGCTTATGTTGGAGGTGTTTCCACATAGTATTGTGCTTGTGAAATCATAGATTCCAAGTTAACAGTTTTGATTCGAGAAGGAAATGAAGAGATCAAGTGTCTACCAGACTGGATCTCAGATTATACTGAAGGAGCAGTAGAGACTCTCGAACTAAGAGATCTCTAAAAAGAAATAGCCGCAGATCCTATAAATATTGTTGGATTTGGGGGACCATGGTGTTTTCTAGCTTTTAGGCTGGAGTAGCTTCTTGCAATAGCCAGTTTTGGAAGAGAACAATTTCACCTTTATGAAGTGCTTTCAAGGTTGCAGAATTACATGATGAATTTATGGCTTTATATTGAATTCTATAGATGATATCAACTAGGAGAGATCCAGTTTTTGTTTTATAATTGGTTGTTTTAACATTGAGTCTCAAGGAATCCATTATATTCGTGTTTTTAAGGGATACGATAAAATTGGGAAAGCAATCAAAGTAAATTAGATCGCTATAAAGGCTAGTTTCTACCATTCCCAAGAGGGAATCGTTAAAGTCTAGAAATCTAGAGTCTCTAAAGATGAGGAGGAGAGATGTGTCTAGACCTTCTCCTGAAAGAGGTTTAGCTGCAATTTGTACTAAACAAAAATGGAGGTAATTATATTTTTGCTTATACTTTTCTATAGACTTAGGATTTAAAAGTTTGATATCTTCAGGGGTGTAGGCACCTTTGCTTTAAGCGGTGTCACGTGACACCGCTTCGTCGATTTTCTTTTTGTAATTTATATGTATAAACAATAAATAAAATTAAAATATTCAGTAAAATACAATAAATGACATGCTTGTCATTACACTAATTTATTCATTTGTTCACTTCTTCAAATTGATATTGCTTACGAAAATTCCCTCATACTCTGGATTTCTTCACGATCTGGCTCAAGATGAATGTATACATTTTATTTTAAAAGGAGTAAAGAAACGATTTCTAAATTGTGATATGGGGAGTATGTAAGACCACCGTAGTTGCTGCGGGGTCAACATATTTATCTCTAACTAATAGCAAAAACATTTAGGAGTGAACTTATTGTCTTTATTTCACATTTTTTGTAAGTGCGTGGCATACCTCACCATTTGCTAATGTGTTCGAATTCTGGGGTTTTAGGATTATAGTGGCAGGAGGAATGGGAATGCTGGTGATTGGAACAATGGCAAACTACAGGTCGAGAGCTTCATGTGGGTTCGGGCATCGTCATTTTTTCTCCATTGGTGGAATTTTGTGTTTCGTACATGCCATTTTTTCTGTTGCCTACTACGCCACATCTACTATGATTCTTGCATAGTCCAAAATCATGCTACACTTATTCCTCTCGGAGGCGAATTCAGGACTTTAATACCGTGGGTTCAAGACTCAAGACCTATCTATCAAAACCATTACTTTGTTTGTGTTATGGGTTCATAGTTTAATATTTTCAACAATATCAGTAGATTTGACACACAAAAGTCCAAGTCTAGACTAAAAGTTAAGGATTCAAATGAATCCAGATCAGTAGTTATGGGTTTAGGCTATATCCGCCCTTGCTTCCTCTTGTGTTCGACTCATTATTTCTTGCTACAACTTAGTTTAATTTGGTTCTGATTATACATCATAGTTATGCCAATTAGTTTAATTTGATTCGGAGATCGATGACTTCTTATGGATACTTCACAGTTGATGAAATGTTTTTGCCGATTTGTTTTAAACTGATGATAATAGCATATTTGCAAATTAAATTTTGAGAAGCTTATTACATGACCTAGTGTTTCCCAATGCACTAATTTTAGCCACAAAATCGAAGATAATGATGTCCAATATTTGGTATTTTAACTTGGTGTTGCAAGTCAATGGTTATTATAATTAACCAGGAAAGTCATCTTAAACTTATTAGTCTTGTAAGCATTCATGATATTAAATTATTAACAATTTGGTCAGCTGTGTTGAATAGTGAAACTTGTTCTTCCACAATTTCAACTCTACCATGAATTCAAATATTTCAACTAATTAAAACACACGAAAATAAATCATTTGAAGAAGTACAATGCGTATACGACTAAAATCGGAGAGCCCGATTTTAAGACAACTATGGCATTTCGCGCCCGACCTCGAGAAGCTCGGAGCAGAGTCGAAGCTTGACCCCGAGGGAGCATATCGAAGGTTTCCTATGCTCGACCTCGGGGCAGTATAAATCGATGACCATCATGAAAATGCGGGAAATTCCCAAGGGCACGTGATTAGAGCTGACCAAGTCTGCAAGAATAGTACAAGTCTGTATCAAGCCATTAAATAGATGTACCGGCTGTATTTCTTTGTAATAATTACACATGTACTATGTTGGGATTTTCCCTCTTATATAAAAGGGGATTCTGGTCATTTTTTGGACACATGAATACTCAATACAACAAGAACATTCTCTGCTCTTTAACTTAAACGTACTCAACAATTGTTCCATTGATTTATTGCTTTCATTTATTGTGTTCATTAATTGTTCTTCATTTGTTGCTCATTATTGATCATAAAGGGCTATCCTCAACGCCTCCAATATCGTTACTGTCTTCATCAACAACCCACTACTAAGCTCTATTACCTGACCTCGAGGCCCTATTCCAGCCAACTCGAGGCCCCGCTTTTAATAACTGTGGTTTGCATATCTTATTTTCTTTACTCATACTTATCATCTATTGCCTAAACAGCTAGTATTAAAATAGATCATATATTTTTTGAACAATAAAATCAAATATAATTGTAATTATTATTTTCAAGGTAAACAGTTTGGCGCCCACCGTGGGGCTAAAAATAATAGTGATTGTTTTAGTGCTGGTTTTCTAAAAACACAAGTTATTCTTCACACTTTTTCTTGTCCAAGAATCTTTGATTTTAGGTCAAAAAATGTCTAACTCAGTGAATGCACATGAAAACAACGGTCCTGAGGATCATGGAGAGAACGGTGTTGTTGTTTCAGGCGCCGGTGTACCACTGCAAAACCATGGGGTGGCACCAGCACCAATCCCCGTGGATGTTGGCTCACGCAACGCCCAACATGTCGATATAAGTTCTCATACCGACGGAAGTGTACGCCGAGAAAACCAACATGAAGCGCAGAAAACTCCACCCTGGGAGGAAAGAGAAGTTAGCTTTCATGTCATTTTTGAAATGTTACAGGCACAACAAATGGCTATTGCACAACTACAAAGCCATAAAAAAATTCAAGCACAACACCACCGGAAACGGCTCCTCGGGTCGAGAAGGCACCAGAAAGGTCAAGCAACAACGGGTCAACATCCGACCCCGCTATTATGAAGATGCTCGAGGACCTCACAAAAAGGATTGAATCAGGCGAAAAGAAGATATAAGCTAATGACAAAAAGGTGGAGACCTATAACTCGAGGGTCGATCAGATCCCGGGCGCACCCCCAATTCTGAAGGGTGTAGATTCAAAGAAGTTCGTGCAAAAGCCATTCCCATCGAGTGCGGCTCCAAAGCCCATCCCAAAGAAAGTCAAGAAAGCCCGATCTCCCGAGGTATAACAGGACCTCAGACCCCAATGAGCACATCACTGCTTACACTTGTGCGGTTAAAGGAAATGACCTGAAGGACGATGAGATTGAATCCGTTCTGTTGAAAAAATTCGGAGAAACATTATCGAAGAGGGCCATGATGTGGTATCATAACCTACCCCCGAACTCGATAGATTCGTTTGCCATATTCGCAGACTCATTTATAAAGGCACATGCCGGTGCCATCAAGGTCGCTACAAGGAAGTCTGATGTCTTCAAAATCAAGCAGAGAGAAAACGAGATATTGAGGGAGTTCGTGTCTCGCTTTCAAATGGAACGAATGGAGTTACCACTAGTAACCGATGACTGGGCAGTGCAGGCCTTCACTCAAGGCTTGAATGAACGGAGCTCGATAGCTCCGAAGCAACTAAAGCAGAATTTGGTTGAGTATCCCGGAGTAACTTAGGCGGATATGCACAATAGATATCAGTCAAAGATCGGGGTCGAAGACGAACAATTAGGAGCCCCATCGGGTTTGGTGTATCCTAGAAGACTCTTAGCGAAGGAATCAAGGTTTCCAGAGAGAGAACCGAGGCCAAGCAAGGAAAAGTACCAATTGTACATCGAAGATCGAAGAAACGCCCCGAGGCGCAATATACCTCAAAACGATCGAATGATGGATCGAGGTCAGAATTCTCGGGGACTCGTGAACAAAGCCGGGTTCGACAGGAACACATGGCCGGTAGAGGCACCCCGGTTATCTGAGTACAAATTCAACATTGATGTTTCAGACATAGTATCGACCATAGAAATCAAAGATACCAGGTGGCAAAAACCCATACTGTCAGATCCTTCGCAAAGGAACCCTAGCCTGGTGTGCAAATATCACGACACTCACGGTTATAGAACTGAGGATTGTAGACAGCCCCGAGAAGAAGTAGCCCGACTGATGAGTAAAGGGCACATCCGAGAGTTCCTCAACGACCGAACTAAAAATCAATTTCGGGAATGAGAGGCGAAAAGGAAAAACGAAACAGAAGAACCACATCACGTCATCCACATGATCATTGGAGGGATCGACACTCCGCAGGGACCCATTGTCAAGCGAACAAAAATATCCATCACCAGGGAAAAGCGAACTCGAAGTTACATACCCAAGGACACTCTGACATTCAGCGAAGAGGACATCGAGACCCCGTCTCAGCCTCATAACGATGCATTGGTAATTTCTTTTCTTTTGAATAAATTTCAAATTAAACGTGTGCTCGTGGATCCAGGTAGCTCGACCAACATAATCAGGTCGAGGGTGGTAGAACAGCTTGAGCTGCTCGACCAGATCGTGGCCGCCTCTCGAGTCCTCAATGGATTCAACATGGCGAGCGAGACAACGAATGAGGAGATCATCCTCCCGGTCAACGTGGCCGGCATAATTCAAGATACCAAGTTTCATGTCATCGAAGGTGACATAAGGTACAATGCCTTACTTGGGAGGCCGTGGATACACTGTATGAGAGAAGTGTCGTCAACCCTTCATCAAATGATGAAGTTTCCAATGAAGGACGTAATAAAAATAGTATACGGGGAGCAGCATGTAGCGAGAGAGATGTTTGCGGTGCACGATGTGGCACCGACATCGATGCCTTCTACGTCGAAGGAGCCAAAGGACAAGCAAACAGCCAAGTAGCAATCACAAACTACGTTCTCGGTTTCACCCGAATGGACGAGTAAAGGACCGTGTTGCGTCCTCGGAACAAGCAATTGAAACATATCGAGGCTCGAGTGCTACCACAGTCAAGGTACAACCCCCTCCCTTTTCATTTACGTTTTATACTAACTTATGTGCAAGTGTTCGATCGAGAGGAATCAAAGCACCCTCCAGCTCGAAGACCTTAGGTTTTAAAGAATGCGTTGCGATCTTTTTCCTTAGATCAAATTTTATCCCAAATGGGTTTTACCGATGAGGTTTTTAACGAGGCAACATACATATGCTACCTAAGGAGAACTCCTCAAGTATTCAACGCTTCTCTTCGATCAACCTCGAATACTGGGGGGCATCCCTCCGGGAGATCACCTCTTTGAAGAAATTGAAATATGCTAAAAAGGGTATCGACAGGAGAATATTGTAACGGACCAAACAGTCGAATGAACCGTGTCCGCGTAGAATAATCGGACTCTCAATGGCGGAAACATGTACGCTTGTATAAAGAAATTGAAGGAGTATATTTTATCATCAAAACGCTTTATGCTGCAAAGAAGTTTGCTCTTTTCACAAGGAACGCCTCCAGTGCCAAAAACTCCCGAACACTCGGCGACTGTCATCAATAGTCAGCTCACCGAGCTATCTAACCTCGAGCTCGCAAGCCCTCAACTAGGCAACCTTGAACTCATATGCCCTCAACGAGGCAACCTCGAACTCATATGCCCTCAACGAGGCGACCTCGATCTCATAAGTCCTCAACGAGGCAACATCAAATTCATAAGCCCTCAATGAGGCAACGTCAAATTCATAAGACCTCAATGAGGCAACATCAAATCCGTAAGCCCTCAATGAGGCAACATCAAACTTATAAGACCTCAACAAGTAAACACCGAATCTGTAAGACCTCATCGAGGCGTGCCCAAATTTGTAAGACCCTCAAAAGGGCATAACCCCGATATCAAAGTCAAGGCTATATATTCGAACTTGTAAGACCCCGAAAAGGGTATACCCTCGATATAGATGCCGAGACTACCTCACTCGGGGACTAAAAGGCTACGGCCAAACATAAAGACTACGATCATAAGGCTCTGGCCAAATTAACGCGGTTCAGAGACGTTCGACTGCTGCCATAAAACTACAGGCCTTCAAACATTTCGAAAATACTTTGAAAAGAACCGGTTAATCAGGCTAATTTCGGCATAAGCAAACGAGCTTCGATCATATCAGCTCCAAACAACAAAAGGCTTCGAAAATTCAGCCTTCGAGCGAGCCTCCCGAGGTGCTCATTTATCGTCGCATATCGACTCATAATCGAGGTTCTTTTCGAGCCGTCGAAGAGCCGGGAGAGAGAACACAAAACTACAAAAGTCTTTAACGAGGGAAAACTACAACCATATTAGAGGTCGCATCGACCCAATCTAAAAGAGCCTAAGGGCCAATGCGTAAGCGCCCAAGGTCCAGCCTAAGAGCCACATGGCCGATCTAAAAGGAGCCTAAGCGCCAATGCGTAAGAGCCTAAGGGCCAGCATAAAGAGCCTCAGGGCCGATCTAAAAAGAGCCTAAGGGCCAACGCGTAATAGCCTAAGGGCCAGCCTAAAGAGCCTCAGGGCCGATCTAAAAAACCTAAGGGTCGATGAGCTAGAGTCAAAACTTGACTCGAGGACTGAGCCCTAAAATGGTTAACTATCAACTACTACCAATTGCTCATGATGCACAAAACCCCAAGGGTTTCATTTTGAAGTCTAACTCATCGGACTAATTATCAGCAAACATCAAAATTCAAAATAAAAAACAAAGGCACAAGCAAGTGGAAGTTCATACAAGGGAAAACCGAAAGGTTTCTTTTTATATATGTAATGATACAAAGATACATTTGTAATGCTCTCACAGAAGAGCCTTATACAAAGAATCAGAAAGAAAAAGCCTAGTCTACCATCGGGGACTTAGTCTTTCTTCCCCTCGGGGACTACGACTTCATCAGCCTCCTTGGGACCAGCTCCCTCATCGGCCTCTTCCTCATTGTATTCAGCATCGGAAACAAGGAACTTGGCGTCGAACTCATCCGCCTTGGACTGCTTTATCTCCTCTGAGAGATCGAAGCCCCTAACATTGATCTACTCGAGGGTTTCCCTCCGGGATCTACATCGGGCATATTCATTACTTCTACTCTCTCGATCAGAATCCCCTCTCAACTTCAGACGAGCTTCAGCAGCATCTTTCAGATAGATGGCCACCTTCCTATCGACTTTTGCTCGAACTTCTTCGGCTTCAACCCGAGCGTCCACAACATCGGCCTTCATCTTCAAAAGATCAGTTTTGAGCTTAGCAATCTTGCTCGTCTAAACCGAGCTACTTTCTCGAGCATTACAGAGTTGTATCTGGAGGGCGGAGGCCTTAGCCAAAGCGTTCCTTTTGGCTAGTGTTCATAATTATTAGAAACTTAACCTTTATTAGCAACATGAGCATCTATATGGCCCTCAATTCAATGTGTTCAGAATTAACCTGATCAACTTCGCCCTGGAGGCGCTCCAACTTCTCTGTCTTTCTCTGCACCTGAGATATTGAAACATTAGTTTCCGAAGATGGGAGAATAAGCATGTATTCTCTCAAAATAAAGGTTACCTGTTTCTCAAGGTGGACTTCGTAATCATGACTTAGATTCAACTCTGATCGAAGGTGTATCAACTCTTTTGCCTTCTTGTCACAAAGAAGCCTGAGAGATTTCCCCCCGTCCAAAGCTTTCCGCAACCTAGCTTCACAGTGAAGCAGCTCAGACTTGAGCTTGTCGAAGGCCTGTGCAAAAGAAGGTTCAGTTAGAAGGATAAAAATTCGAAGATGAGAAGGCCAAAAGATCACTGAGGCTCACCACAGAACTGAGCCACTGATCCTTCTCGAATGTCGAGCGCGTATCTACTGGTCTGATCTCATCGGCCCCAGTTGAACCACCCTGGAAGGGGACGTGATCGCTCAATACTATGCTTAATTTAGGCGGCCCCTGGCCCCGAACATCCCTCGAAGTACCTTCGACGGGAGAAGAAGATGGTGGTAAAAGATCCTCGTTTCTCCCCTCTTGCGGAACCTCTCCCTCGCGGTTAGAGGCCTCAACTCTAACAAGATTAACAGCCTCGGGAGGTCTCTCAGCTCAAGCAGTCGAAGTGGAACCATCCCCTTCGATTGCATTACCGTCCATGTAGCGGCCGATGAACATAAGATCTTCCATAGTGGTTGCGTCTTCTTTATGCCTCCGGGAAGGCCCCGTTTCACTACGAATGCCCTCGTCCCTCGAGGATTCCTTTCGCTTGTTATCTTTCCTCGTCTCCGAAGCCGACGATCCTTCCTCCTCCCCGAGAGGGCACAGTCTCATCTCATATAATTCTCCAATGCCTGTGGTAACGGAGTTATTACACGCAAAGGAAAGTATTCCACAAGAAATCAACCACACAGAACATACCATGGTGTTTTGCTTCCCATCTTCCTTTCGACATATCTTGCCACTTGCGTTCATCGTAGATTGAGAAGGTTGCTAATTTCCGAGTCCAATCCGCGAGATCGGGGATCTCGTATGGAATCCACGGAATCGCTGCGGAGAAAGAAAGAAAACATTCTTATGAAGCCTGACTCCAATAAAAACAAAATAATGATAAAAATACAGCGTATCACTTACATGTAAAACTCCATTTCTTGAGAAACGGCAGGAACACCGCAGGAATAATGTCAACAGTCCTCACTTGGACAAACCGACTCATCTACCCTCGGTCCCTATCCTCATCATCACTAGAAATGAAGAGCCTAGTGGATCGACGTTGTAGAGTAATCAGACCTCGGTAATGTAGAGGTCGATACAATCTGATGAGGTGGTTGAGGGTGAACTCGAGCTCGACCTTCTCTACAAAGAATCTTATCATTAGAACTATCCTCCAGAATGACGGGTGGACCTGAGCCAAGGTAACTCGATATCTTTGACAGAATTCGAGCACGACTCGGTCGAGAGGGCCCAACATAAAGGGGTACATGTATACATTAAAAAACCCCTCTACATGGGCCATGATACCCTCTTCTCGATAGAGTATATGCAACATCACCTCTTCCCCCCATCCGCATTCTCTCCTCACAGTATCGAGGTGCCTCTCTTCTATTGATGGAATGAACCTCGATGCATGCTCTCGATTGTCCAGAACATCGAGAGGTCTCTCTAACATGAAGTCCTTCCTCGAGACGAAACAACTCGAGGTTTTCTCGCCAAACGCCGGTGGTGTACCACCGGCCGTACGGGAAGTAGAAGTAGAACTTCCCTCTTCCTAGTGAGCAGATTTAGGCATGACAGCCATGACTCCTTTGAAGCAAGGGAAAGAAGATAAAAAATCGGGCGAAAGCTTCAAATTAAGATAGCAGAAGAAATAATGCAAGAAAAGGAACTCTAAAAGAGAAAATTAGTTTTGTAAGCAGCAAAGCCCTCAATGAAGAAGAGGCAAGTATATATAAGAATAGCGGCGACTATTCATTTACTATGATATCCTATCAGCTCTAACAAAGCCATAATGGCTTTTTGGGAAATGAACCGACGGCGCCACCTCGGTCATGTCATGAGAATGACGCTAACACACAGCGTTCAAGGGATCAGGGATTTAAATCAACCCCTAACCAACCCAACCTCGTAAAGGTGTGCGGTTGAAATTAGAACGGCCCGACCTCAAAGGTCTCTATTACTCCGAGACCGATCTCGAAGGAGTTAAATTCAAAATTCGAAGCTCAACTTTTGCATAAATACTAAAAGGAAAACTTTGAAGACATTCAATGAGGATCCGTTGGATTCCAAATAGGAATTTACAAGAAGAACATTTACAAAACTCCCCCGAGGAGCCCACATACAAAAAAAGAAGTAAAAGGGCAAGGTATTCTATTCTTCATCCTCAGTACTTCCCGAGTCGCTTGCCGAGCCCTCGTCCGAAGTAGTCAAAACTTCTTATTCATCTTCCAAGGCCTTGGCTTCTTCGATCAGAGCAGAGTGATCGAAACCCTTGGCGTGCACCTCCTCGAAGGTCTGCCTCCTAGCTTCCAAACGAGCATGAGCAACGGCCCGAGCCAGTTTGAGCTCGGACTCTTTGGATATATCTCCGGCCTGATTATTTGCATCAAACGCATCCTCTTTGTACGAGGATACGAATGCATCGGCCTCAGACTTAGTCGTGGATAATGCAGAAGCTTCCTCTTGAGCACCTCGAAGGAGACCCTGATTCGAGGCTAGCTCTTCCCGAAGAATGTCCCTCTCTGAGCCCGCGCTATCATTGTGCCGCTTCAGCTCTAGGATCTCGGCATATTTGGCCGCAATCTCTTCCCGAAGCTGCCCTACCAAGGAATCCTTTTTCTCAATCTACAAATGCCGAACTAAGGTAATAAGCACCAAGTTATAACAATAAAAGACAAGCTCATGATACCAGATTACATGTTCGACGAAGTTAGCCCTCTTTTGAAGCGCCTTCTCTAAGCTTTACCGGAGGTCGATCAACTCCTCCTCTTTTCGGGCATACAAAGCCTTCAGCTCATTTGACTCCGATGTGAGCTTCTCAAGCTCCTCCTCACGACAAGTCAGATCATATTGTAGCTTTGAGAATCCTGATCATACAACGTCGTGACCTACAACGCAAAGGAGAGGAGTTAGAAAAAACAAGAATAAAAACTTGAAGCATAAATAGTATATCAAGAAGTTACCCATTTTTGGAGTTTCGTGGCCTCCGTAAGAGCAACCGGGGCATCAAGATCGGCGTCTTCTTCAACACCGACAAAGTAGTCCTTGAATAAATCGTCCTCTCCCTGAGAGGCCCCAACACCGGGAGCTTCCATGTTCTGGGCATCCCATATTTGCCCTAGTAAAAACGATGGACCCGATCGCAAATCGCCCAAGGCATCGACCTTTATCGGGGCTTCCTCTCGCCCTCGAAGAGTCTCAGAATCGGCTCCTCCAACCAGATGTTCGTCACATGTCGTATCTTGTCCGACGATTGGATCGGGAATTGCACCCAAAACCTCCTCGAGGGTCTCCTCAATGCAAGGTGGGTCCGCATCGGCCACCTCCAACTCAACAATCTTCTGCCCAACAATCTTCGAAGCATCAGTGCTTCGTCTTGACCTTTGTACCAACGGGCAATTGTCATCATCTTCTTCTTCAGTACGAAGACTTTCTGCAGCTTCAGAAGTCAAGACCGTGGCATCGGTCTTAGGCTTTCGAGCCTTGGGTTTCTTTGGTTTTGGATACTCCGGCGGCGTCTCCTTCTTCCTCTTTTTGCATTTAGTTTATGAATTGAAATTTTAGTTTATGAATTGAACTTTTAGTTTATGAATTGAAATTTTAGGATATGACTTGAACTTTTAGTTTATGAATTGAACTTTTAGTTTATGACTCGAAATTTTATTTTATGAATTGAAATTTTAGGATATGACTTGAACTTTTAGTTTATGAATTGAACTTTTAGTTTATGA
>ML288470.1:35844-53507 GCA_005239495.1 Nicotiana undulata
GGAAGAAAGTTGAGAATAAAACTTCCTTTCGTCTTTGTCATCACAGAGTCTTATGATCCCCGTTTTATGGGAATTGCCATGAGCAACGGACAGCTTTCCATTACTGTCAACCTTGTCACTCTCAATTAAACTTCTTTTCCTCTTAGAAAATAAAGTAGAGAATTCCTCTATAACCTCTTCTTTTATCTGCTTAGGAAATGTTAAATTCTTACCTACACCATCACTGTTTGAAACACATGCCATTGCCTTCTCATCATCATTGTCGCTAATGAGAACAAAAATTTATCAAAGACACACCCTTTCAGGTACTGTATCCAAGTTATTCTTTGTATCTAAGTTCATCCCGAGTAATATTACTATGAGGATAATCAGCAAAGCCACCAGACAGCTTTATGATGCCAATGAAGCAAGATGAGCTATTCACCGAGCCTCGACTGTACATGTAAGTTTTTTACTTTTCATTAAGTATTTTGATTTACTTTTATATAAAATTTGAAATACTAATTCAATGTAATTTTTCTTATAGGGTCGCTTCACATCTGACGTGGAGGAATTCATACGCAGTCAGCCACCTAATGAGTCGGGCGAGGCAATCCAACTTTCGGACGAGGATGTTAACTTAGTTTTGTTAGTTAAATGTGTTAGTTCTATTGAACTTTATACGTTGTTGGTTTTAATGTTGTTGTTGTTGTGTTGTTAGTTTGTATTGTTGTTGTGTTAGTATTGTTGTTGTTGTTGTGTTAGTATTGTTGTTGGTGTTGTAATAGGATTTGGTATGCTGGCAGGTGGTGCGGCTGACAAAATAGGCAGTTACTGCCAAAATAAAACCAAGAAAAGCGACCAAAGTTGGTAGCTATTGAACCCAGATTTCCAAAATAGCGACCAAATGTGGTCACTATGTTAATAAAAAAATATTTTTCCTGGACTTTAGCGACCAATTGTGGTCGCTTTTGTTTAAAACAAACTAAAAAAATTATTTTTTCTGGAAATTAACGACCAATTGTGGTCGCTATTATTTAAAACAAATTAAATAAATTAATAAAATAGCGACCAACTTTGGTCTCTATTTTCCAGATTTTAAAATATTTTATTTTATTTACAGACCAAACGTGGTCGCTATATTTTGTATAATAATAAATAAATAAATATTGTAATTTAAATTTAGAGACCAACTGTGGTCGCTAAATTTATATTATTAAAATAATAAAGCGACCAAAGTTGGTCTCTTTTTTTGATACCCGGAATATTTGGTCCCTTTAACATAGAGACCAAAGGTGGTCGCTAAATAGCGACCAACTTTGGTCTCTATGTTAAAGGGACCGACAAAATAGCGACCAAGCCTGTTTGGACGCGTTTTGGTCGCTTTTCACTGTTTAAGGACCAACTTTGGTCGCTTTTTGTGGTCGTTTTTTCCCAAAATTTTAGTAGTGTTTGCAGTAGACAACATATATTTTAGCATCCATGTCCTATTTCATTCTTTTTTGTTGGTTTAAGTAGACAACATATATTTTATCTCAATGACTTGTTTCCTGATACTCCTCTTAATACTTGTATTTTTTTAATACTTTTTGTTGCAGCCAAGTGATGCAGCTAGTGGACCCCTTTCACCGACGGATGCAAGAAGATCTTACGGCGCTAGTAATCTTAGTGACCATTGAGATTCATTTTAATTGAAGTGGATGTATTAGGACAATGTCATAGATGACTAATATAGACGATTAATTATGTTCTAATTTAGCTTGATGACATATGATACTACTCTGTCATAGTATTTTTCACGGTTAATGAAATGTTGATGTTTCATAATTTTAGTATTTTGGTTTAAGCATAAATATTTCAATTGATATTAGGGAAAGGGTATGGCAAATTGATGATAAAAAATCAATTCTATAATATATTTAAAAATATATGTGGATAATTAAAAATCCCAAAGAAAAATTGATCAGATCCTATGGTGTGCACATAAGAAATTGCGGGGGTTTGCAATCCCACACTCAAAAAAATATTAAAATTTAAAAATAATAATTTACTTTCGCGCATGAAATTGCAGTTTGCGGAGGTTAGAAACCTCCGCTATTTGCTGTCACGGCAGTGGAAACCCCCCGCATTTATCTGCCGCAAATTAATAGCGACGATGCTTACTTCTGGGTCAGCCCAACCGCCATGACAGAAAATAGCGGAGGTTTATAATCTCCGCAAATTATAATTTTAACCTCCGCTTTTTACCTGTTTTTTTTGTAGTGTCCACAAGAGTTGGGCCATAAGGCATAATCGGCAAAATATTTTAAGGATATGCCTCGAGCTTCGTTTTATTCTATGTACTTCCTCCGATCCATAATAAATGACTTTTTAGTCTTTGGCACACACCTTAAGAAATCCTAGAGAAAAAGAAGATGTGTTTACTAAATTACCCTTAATTAATTATTACCTTGACACATTGAGATATAAGACGACATTTATTTTGGACCAAAAAAAAAAAGGCAAAAAAAAAAAAAATTACTTATTATGGACCGGAGGGAATATTATTTTTCTAAATATACGCCAGTTGTAAGCCTGTCACAGATAAATTCCATCAACATATATTCCCAGTTTATGTGGACCTATTTTCGTTTTGGCCCGTTCCAAAAAGAATGACCCCTTTTTAAATTTGGAAACAATTTAACTTAAACTTTTAATTCTGCCCTTAATGAGTAGCCTTTATAACCACACAATAGTCTAAGCCTTTTTTGACTTGTTTAGAACCACAAATTCCAAAAATTTTCATTTTTTCTTATACTCCATGCCCATGCAAACATGTTTACATAAATTTGAACGGAGGGAGTAGCAAATTTCAGGAAAGACATTCCAAGGGAATAAATTGCAAATTACACAAACAAAGGCAAGAATTCGACTTAAGCAGATCGATATTACTCGAGGAAGTTAATCAATGCTTCAAGACATGCACTCAATTAAGTGCACTGATATTCAAACATAACTTTTCTACTAGCATGAGGCCAAAATTCAAGCATCTAATGACTGAAAAGTATTCAAGTACTTACCAAGAAAACGAGCTGTCTTAAGTTAAGGAGTAGAATAGATCAATGCATATTGGGCTACGTACTCATTGCGTTAATGTAAACTAAAATCACAAAATAATGATTTTTTTTTTAAACAACATAATAAAGTTTTTAGCCATTTTCATCAACGCATGTAGTATGTAGTAAAACGCAACCCTTGGATAAAAGGGGATGTAGCTCAGATGGTAGAGCGCTCGCTTAGCATGCGAGAGGTACGGGGATCGATACCCGCATCTCCATTCATATTTTTTCTCAGTATATTTATTTATGAAGGACTCATTTCACGATTTAAGGCCAAAAATTTCGCCGAAGAAAAGGTAAGTAGTTTACAGGGGAAGTGTCTTGATATTTTGTATTTGCTCTATGTCCTATGCCTGTATTGAAATTAAGCTATTGTCTGCTCTGTTTTGCTACAAGGAAGAGGTGAAACAACTATGTTCAAGTGGTTCTGACTGTCTCTCGCAGGAGTATCACAAGCCATTCATGGTTTGATATATCTGCGATCAGAACTTTAACGCTATTTTTAACACCATTATTCACGAAATTTGATGATTAATTATCATCGCGCTTTGGTAAGACATCACAGTATTTCCCTAGATTATTAATGCCTCCGGTAAATAAATAAGTCAAGAATTGGAACAATTATTTTGCTTTGGCAGGGGCGGATGCACATGTATCGAAATGGTGTCACGCGATACCGCTTCATCGAATCTTTTTATCAATATATGTGTTAGTAGTGAGGAAGCAGATAAGTAGAAAAAAGGGGCACTACTTGGCATAAATTTTTTCTTGGTGCATTGATTATGTGCTTGATTTTGCTCTAGGAGGTCGAGAAGGTTCGAAACTTTAACTAGTGTATCTTTTTTGCAAATATGTGAGAGAATCTATGTGGTTAAAATTTTAATATAGGTCTTTTTCTAACTTGACTCAACAAAATCAATTATCTAGAAGTATGATAATTAAAGTTATAATTCCCGTTCTACTATAAATTCAACACCACTTATAAAAATTCTTGCGTACGCCGTGAGCTTTGGTATCACCATAATCGCCAACAATCGAATTTACTCTGTCACGAATTGCACATCCATATGCTCACTATATACTGAATCTGTTATATTGATCTCTCATCATACACAAGATTCAGTAAAATCATGATACAAAATAGAATTGAAACAAGGTAAAAAAAAGAGGACATTAGGATGACATATTTCGCTTAAACAATGAACGTCATCATAACAACAAAGCCAAATCCCACAGTAGAACCAGCAATGACGCCAATTTTATTAGCCGATGACGGGGGAGATGGGGTCGGAACAGAAGCACCAGAAGGAGGCAATGCAGGAGCCTCAGTAGTAGGGGATGATGGATTACTAACAGGAGAAGTTGCAGGGGAAATTTTAGGTGCAAGTTTTGGCGACGGCGCTGAAGATTTGGGAGATGGTGATGAAGTAGGTGACTTAGTAGGAGAACTGATCACTGGGGTGGTGGAAGGTGTTGATGCCGGTTGCGAAACCGGAGGTGCGGCTGCAGGCGGTGGAGAAGCTGTGGCAATTGTGTTGACTTCAAGTTTCATACCTGAGGCACAATGTCCACCTTTTCCACAGATGAAGTATCTTTTGCCTAGAGAAGATAGAGTAATGACAGTCGTCCCACCACCATTTGTTGATATTGCATTTGTTGCCGTGCAAGAATCATAAGCAGCTTTTGTAACTTCAAGCACATCATGGCTTAGATCATAGGAAAATACTATCAATAAGATTTACAAAAATAGAAGATTTTAGTTAGTTTGTGAATGAGAGGGGTTTGACTTATATGTAAATTTTGTAATTCACTTCCATATCTAACAATAGGTTTAGAGGTTTGAGTCCTATTGTAAATAAGTAACAAAACATGCACGTTGATCCCTTGAATGACAGGGTCTCTCACGGACTTAGGATTTGAAATTTATGAGTTCAAAATTCTAGTCTTTTTTAAGTTAGTAGATTCTAAGTTAGGAATAATTTGTACATTATTATTAAATTTTGTAAGACACATATAGGATCTAGACAAAAGCTGTTGGTTCGGTTGAACCCATAATCCATATTCTAGCTCCGCCCCTATCGACGAAGACTGGCCTCTTCATGAAAACGAAATGAATGAGGATCAACACGGGGATATTAAGACTAGATTTAGATGGAATGCCATTCGAACGACCTTAAAACAATCATAAAAACCAATGTAAACCCTAGCATGAGAAAGAAAAAATGTAGTGCTAAGAGGCATAAGTTTTATTGGGTGAATTATGGAATGGGAATGACTTACTCAAATTATCACCAACTAAGAAAGTTTCGGATGAAGCCCATGTTTTATAATCAGCGACCTGACTCCATCCACTATTACCTCCCACTGTGTGATTTGCAGCCATGGCTGAACCAAACATCATGGCTATGGCTGCCAAGCTCAATAATGTTCTTAGCATTGCCATTTTTAATTAGCAAATTATACAATTGGGTTGTATAAACTGCTAAAATATTTGCTAGTATTGAAAATTTATGTCTTCTTTCTTGCAAGATTCTGCTATTTATAGGTAACTCTATTGAATTAGGACAGAATAGTTTGACTAAGATTGTTATATTTTATAATCCAAACGCGCCAATGACGGTGGATCTTTTTTTTTTTTTTTTTAATTTTATTTATTCCCCTCCCCTTTGATCTTACTTTACTGGAGCTATTGTTCTTTTAGTGAGCCGAACTCACGACTCTTAGGTTGTACATGGGAGGGGAGTGATCATCCGAGCAATCCCTCTTGTCGAGGTTGTTTTTGAAAGAGGCCATTTCCTCTTCACCCCGTGTCTCTCAAATTGACTATTCATACATGTATGGTAGTACCATTAGCTTAGCTGCACAAGTATCGAAATATTTGTTCACCAAAGTTTAGACAAGTTAAAATAATATTAATATAATAAATTTTTTGTCTCTGTTGAAAATTGAATTATAATTTCTATAATTTTCTCCCATTTTATCGACAGCTAAACCTTGATACGCTTACTATCACTTTATGATTCAAGTTGTTTTTGCAAATTGCATTTTTTTACGTATCATAAATTAGTCTCGACTCGGTAAGAGCTGACTAGATTTTTATTTTTATATTTATTGAGTACAATTACACGTTATTGACTCGTTACGAAGTCTAATATAACACAAGAACATGCTACAGTGTGGTGCATTATTGTAAAACGTTTGTCAAAACTTCATTCAGGTAAAGAATCTGAAATGTATTCTCGTTGTATGTGATAAACAAATTGACAAGTCTCGTCAAAGGGCATCTATTTTTTTTATTAATTATTAGGAAGATCAAAACTAATGCCCATTCCCACTGAAATAGGAAATAATTCAGATAATTAACCAATTCAATTTGTTGACCAAGAAGCAATGCATACGTACGGTAATGTTGAATGAAGCTTATACTATCTCGTGTGGTTCATCGACACGGTAAACACTTACGGGGATCACGTTGGGATCGAAAATAATATGGCGTCATGCGGAAGCTAATAATGCAAAATTTGGTGAACGATAAATCAATATAATAAAATATAATATTATAATTGGTTTGATCAATTGACCTACATATAAAAATAACATAAAAATATAAAAAACTGTTGTGAGAATAAATTCTATCCCTAAATAAAACTGTCTGAAAGACTACATTATTGATATTGTTGCCGTTCTTGTTATGAGAAGAAAACGTCAATTTATAAAAGTACAAAATTTCTCGTCTAAAAAAAGGATAAGACATATGAAAGAGATTCATTCCTTTTAGAAGTCTTTTTATCTTCCTTCAAGAAAGAGAGTCCTAATAGATTAGAAATTCAGGGCAAAACCTAACAGATTAGGTATTTATAGCAAATCAACTTATCATAATTAAGTAATTCAATATCAGGTAGTCTGGTGCACAAACTATCCACGTTCACATAGGATTTTGGGAGAGAGACGCATCCCGAAGAATATGATATAGACAGTCTACCCTAATTCATGCCTCAATAATTAATTCAACGACTCAAATATATGACCTATAAAAACAAATATTTATTAACCATGCACCGTTATGTGATAAAGTTCATGGATAAACATGTCATATATCTTATTGGTGCAGTATAAATATCATGTGCAGATAATTTTTTATTGCAACAGATCATGTCTACTAGGAAATTCTTTTTCCTGGTGGCAATGACCAAATCATTGTAGCTAGGTTGTAAGCCATCAATGTCTCAATTATACCTTTTCAGCATGAAAATTGAAATAAATATGAGCATAAATTTGGGGGCTACTCGTATAGGTGGATGCACGTTCAAAGTCTAATTGGTGCTATTTATAAATTAACTACTAGCTAATGGATTTGTTCAATCCTTTTCTCTTTTAAAAATAAATTCAGATTGTACTCTTTCTAAAAAAATTATTTATTACATGGTTTACTTGCCCCTTTTCCCTTTCGAAGGTCGTAGTTGGATTTTGAAAAGACCAACTCAAATTCACAACTATACTCCAAACAAATTTTAAGACTAAAAATGCATATGACGAATTCATCATTTGATGCACATAAGAAATACAAATAAAGGGTCTAAAGCATTAGTATCAAACAAGGACATAAATCCTGCTTATTATTCTTCTGGAATTTTTACAATCTCTGCCTTTCCTTTCAAAAGAAAAATTATCATCTTTTCTTTGAACCAACTGATGCATTAAATAGGTTTAATGAAGAATTGGCATTTTCTCCATTTTCTTTCCTTTTCCACTTGCTATTTGGGGGGCTTATGATGCATGATTTAGGTTTTGTTTAATTGGCGCTAATATAGTTTGTAAACCAAATATTTCTAGGTTAATTAGATAGAGGTTCGGGTCAAAAGCGGATCCAGGATTTAGATCTATGGTTCAATTATAAGGTTTTAGCATCCTCAAGTCTCCGTCAGGCAATCAATCCGAGCAATCTACTGACCGCCGCTAGGACCAACTCCAAAATATGCACAAGAAGTGCAGAGTGTAGTATGAGTACAACCGACCCCATGTACTCTGTAAGTGCCGCGCGTAACCTCGACAACGTAGTGACGAGGCTAAGATGAGTCACTTACAATACCTGTACAAAATATAATATTAATAATATAATAATGACGATAATAATAATAATAATAGTGATAATAATAATAATAATACAATTGAGAAGTGCTCTGACAGAAGTCTAGAGCAACATGACTAACTTATGGAGACTCGAACACAAAGTTTTTCCATGCAGCATTGAAAGTAAGGCAAGCGAGAAATAGAATATCCTCATTCTGCACAGAAGATAGAATTCAACTACATGAGCCTGCTTTAATCCAAAAAGAACTTATAAGATTCTTTCAGAATCTATTGGGCACAAATGCAATAGAAATGCCGTGTCTGGATCCAACCTTAGCAAGAGATGGACCTTGTTTCACCACTGAACAGAAACTGCTTCTTATACAGGAAATAACAAAAACAAAAGTGATTCGGACTTTGAAGGACCTACCAGCTGATAAAGCCCTGGCATTGACGGATTTCCAGCTGAATTATTCAAGCAATATTGGCATTTGATAGGAAAGGAGGTGACTAAGGCAACAATGCAATTCTTTCAAACTGGTAAACTGTTGAAGGAGGTAAATTGCACTACTGTAACTTTAGTTCCAAAAGACAAAAACTCCACCTTTGTGAAGGAATTCAGACCCATAGCATGTTGTACTACACTATACAAACTGATAGCTAAAGTCATCAATGCAAGGTTAAAACTAGTATTTGACTATCTAGTGGGGCCTTCACAATCAACATTCATTGAGGGGAGAAGTATTATGGATAATGTGATTGTGGCTCATGAAATAGTGAAGGGATACACACAAAAACGAGTGTCTCCTAGATGCCTAGTAAAGGTAAAAATTAGAAAAACATATGATACAGTGGAATGAGGCTTTCTCAGAATGGTCTTACTGGAATTTTGGATTCCAGGGAAATTTGTAAGTCTAATTACGGAGTGTGTAAGCACAGTAAGCTACACCTTGCTATTCAATGGAGGACTTACACCTAGATTTCAAGCTAAAAGTGGTCTAAGGCAGGGAGATTTAATGTCTCCATACTTGTTTGTTCTTGTGATGGAGTATTTGAATAGATCCCTCAAGCAGCTGAGACACAATCCAAATTTCAACAACCACCCAAGATGCAACAAGTTGGAGATAGTTCATATATACTTTGCTGATGACTTAATTATGTGTTGTAGAGCTGATCTAATATCTGTACAGTTGATGCTCCAACAATTCAACCACTTCTCAGCAGTATCTGGGCTCCAAGCTAATTTGGAAAAAGTTCATTGTATGTGGCAGAGTGTCACGACCCAAATCCTAATCTAGGTCGCGATGGTGCCCCACACCGATGTTAGGCAAGCCAACACAATTAGCCTAGTGAGGTCCACTAAATTTTATAAAACCTTTTTAACAATACTTGAATTTTTGTCACAAGCATGTGAAGATAAAAAATATCGAAGGCAAATTTAATTTCAAAGATCAAGAAGTTAAATTTAAATAGTTACATTTCCGAAAGAATAGTCTACCAATATGTGTGCTAGGAACTAGTGCCACAAGTATACGTGCATCTAGTAAAAAAAATCAAAAGAATACATCTATCCTACTGTCTGAGTGAATGTAGACAGAATAACAAAAGGGAAGGACTCCAACGTGCTGCTGAACGACATCAAGAGAAGCAACTCACCGTGGAGTCTCTGATCTCGAGAAGTCAAGAACGTGCTCTGGGCTGATAACCAGATGCACCTGCCTCAAAACCTGTACAATTAAGTACAGAAGCGTAGCATGAGTACATAAACATTATGTACCCAGTAAATATCCAATCTAATCTCGAAGAAGTAGTGACGAGAGGTCGACTTGACACTTACTATGGCCAAAACAATTTATTTAAACACAAGGGTAAGCAGGAATATCAAAGATGAATAACAATAAAGACAAGAAATGACAAGATTTTCCACAAGGACATTTAAGTGTCAATTCCTATCAAACAGGTTACTAATTTATTCTTTAGGGAATTTAACGGTTTAACAACCACATAAAATTACCAAGCAAATAACATGCGCATAATATGCCTAGGTCGTACGGCCCGATCCAACAAAATAATAAATATGCACTGCGAAGGGTCGAATGGCGCGAACTATTGATGCATCTATTACCCCGCTCGTGAATCATACATGCGACGCGGTCAAATACAGATAATAGAGTTACCCTGCTCGCAAATCATACATGCGACGCACGTACTCATAGATACACACATTCCAAACAGTAAATCCATAATTCATCAGGAAAATAATTACCCAAGGAAATGACCATTTCTCTTTTAATGGTCAAGAATATGGTGTTCAATCTTTTTAGAAATTCATTTGCCAAGTTCGATATAATTTAAGCATTTCAAATTTATCAGTGAAATTACAAATATGGAAAGTAAAGCATGCTTTTGGGTCCTAGACTACCCAGACATAAGCATAATAGTAGCTATGCACGGGCTCTCGTCACCTCGTGCGTACGTAGCCCCCACAATTAGTAGCACATAATTTATCAAATCACCTATGGGGAAAATTTCCTATTACAAGGTTAGAAAGGAGACTTACCTCATTTCGAGCCTACTTCCAACTCAAGAACACGCCCGAACCTCCGAATTCGTCGCCTCGCAACTCAAAACTAACCAATAATCACATAAGCTAATCAATCTATGCTCAAGGATTCACAATTTCCTTATTTAAATGGTTACCCAACCGAGTTTGCAAGATTTCTAAAATTCACCCCCGGGCCCACATGCTCGGATTTCGGAAAAGTTTAAGGGAATTTTTTACCCATACCCTAAGGATCAATAATAAATGATTTTTACTAGATTCCATAACAAATTTCGTGGTTGAATCCTATTTTTTTATATCAAAACCCTAGGTTTTACTCTAACCCATAATTTTCGCTAATCTTTGTGTGTTAATCTACCCAAAACTAGGTAATAACTCACATTAAGTAGGAAATACATTAACTCAAGGTGCTAAGTCTCGATTTTAAAACGACCTCACTGCCTCCAGTGCTCTCGCACCTGCGTTTTCGCTAATGCGGACTAGTGTCCACATCTGCGAAAATGGGAGGGACTGGTTGGGATCGCACCGGCGGAAGGGGACCCGCACCTGTCGCTTCGCTTATGCGGAAAAGGACCGCATCTTCTGATCTTGGGCACCCACTCGATAACCGCATCTGCGGTCTCGCACCTGCGGCTGGCCAATCGCAGGTGCGGTCGCACCAGATCTGGTGCACCACCAGCTCTTTTTGAGCTTGAACTTGCCTCGAGCGACGTCTGAATGGCATCTGAAGCCCCTGAGACCCTATCCAAATATACCAACAAGTTCTAAATAATAATACGGACGCTCGAACTTTCTGAATGCCCGAAACAACATTAAATCTAATAATCATACCCCAAAACCAACTAAATTCAACTTATAAACTTTAAGTTCTTGAATTCACTTCCAACACGCCGAAACGTACTTACACTGCTCGGGATGATACCAAATTTTGTGAGCAAGTCATAAATGACATTACAGAACTATTCCCGGTCTCGGATTCCGTTCGGACCTCGATATCACAAAAATGCATTCCAAACCTCGATTTTTGAACTTCAAGAATCATATTTCACTATTTGGTGCCGAAACGCTCCCGGGTCATTCAAAACCCATTCCGAACATACGCCCAAGTCCGAAATCATCATATGAACCTATTGGAACCTTCAAATCCCGATTCCGAGGTCGTTTACTAAAAAAATTGACCGAAGTCAAACATGGCCTTTAAGGCCATCCTTAAGGAACTACGTGTTCTAATTCCAACCCGAACTCTTCCAAATCCCGAACCAACCATCCACGCAAGTCATAAACCAGTAAAAGCAAGTACAGAAAGTCTTATTCAGGGGTACGGGGTTCTAGAAAGCAAAACGACCGGTTGGGTCATTACATTCTCTACCTCTTAAACAAACGTTCGTCCTCGAACGAGTCTAGAATCATACCTGGAGTGCTGAACAAGTGTGGATATCTGCTCCGCATGTCCTACTCAGACTCCCAAGTCGCCTCCTCGACTGGTTGGCCCCTCCACTGGAACTTCACGGCAGAAACCCTCTTAGACCTCAAACTGGCGATCCTGTATGTCAATAATAGCAACTGGCTCCTCCTCGTAGCCCAACCTCTCATCTAGCTGAATGGTACTAAAGTCTAACACTTGAGATAAGTCGGTTTTGTACCTCCGGAACATAGAAACATGAAAAATTGGATGAATTCCTGATAAGCTGGGAGGCAAAGCGAGATCATAAGCAACCTCTCCAACTCGCCTCAGCACCTCAAATGGGCCTATAAACCTGAGGCTCAACTTTCCATTCTTCCCGAATCTCATAATACCCTTCATCGACGAGACTTTCAAGAGGACCTTCTCGCTGACCATAAATGATACATCACGCGCTTTCTGATTCGCGTAACTCTTCTGTCGGAATTGTGCTGTGTGAAGACTCTCCTAAATCAGCTTTACCTTTTCCAAGGCACCCCTTACCTAATCAGTACCATATAACTTAGCTTCGCTAGGATCAAAGCACCCGATGGGAGAACAACATCGCCGACCATATAAATCCTCAAATGGAGCTATCTCAATGCTGGACTGATAGCTGTTGTTGTAAGAAAGCTCGGCCAAGGGCAAGAATTGATCCCATTGCCCTCCAAAGTCAATCACACATGCTTTGAGCATGTCCTCTAGTATCTGAACTGTCCGCTCCGACTGCCCATCGGTCTGAGGGTGAAATGTTGTGCTGAGCTCTAAACGGGTGCCCAACTCACTCTGCACGGCTCTCCAAAAATGCGAGGTGAACTGAGGACCTCTATCTGACATGATGGACACCGGCACACCGTGAAACCGAACTATCTCCCGAATGTTGAATTGACCCAACCTCTCTGAAGTATAAGTAGTGGCTATTGGAATGAAATGTGCCGACTTGGTCAACCTGTCCACAATAACCCCGCAAGGTCCGTGGCAACCCAACTACTAAGTCCATAATGATGCGCTCCCATTTCCACTCAAGTATAGGCATCTGCTAGAGTAGTCCTCCTGGCCTCTGGAGCTCATATTTAACCTGTTGGCAATTTAGACATCTAGCCACATACTCCACTATGTCTTTCTTCATCCGCCTCCACCAGTAGTGCTGCCTTAGGTCACGATACATCTTCATAGCACAAAGATGAATAAAATACCGGGATCTGTGAGCCTCCTCTAGAATCCTCTCCCTCAGGCCATCAACATTAGGAACACATAGGCGACCCTGAAGTCGAAAACACCATCCTCGCCAATAGAAATCTCCTTGGCACCACCCTGTAGTACCGTTTCTCTAAGAACTACCAAGTGCGGATCATCAAACTGTCGAGCCTTGATCTGTCCCAATAATGAGGACTGAGCGACAACACATGCAAGAACTCTGCTGGGCTATGAAATGTCCAGCCTCACAAGTCTGTTAGCCAAGTACTGAATGTCCAAATCTAGTGGCCTCTCCTCTGTTGAAATGAATGCCAAGCTACCCATACTCTCTACCTTCCCGCTTAAGGCATCTGCAACCACATTTGCCTTGCCGGATGATAAAGAATAGTGATGTCATAGTCCTTCAGCAACTCAAGCTATCTACGCTGCCTCAAATTAAGTTCCCTCTGCTTGAACAAGTGCTACAAACTGCAGTGGTCTATATAAACCTCACAAGTCACCCCATACAAGTAATGCCTCCAAATCTTAAGAGCATGAACAATCGCTGCCAACTCCAAATCATGCACGGGGTAGTTCTTCTCATGAACCTTCAACGGACGTGAAGCATATGCAATAACTCGCCCCTCCTACATCAATACACATCCTAAGCCAACGTGTGAAGTGTCGCAATAAACTGTATACATCCCTGAACCGGAAGGCAACACTAGAACTGGTGTTGTGGTCAAAGCTATCTTGAGCTTCTGAAAGCTCATCTCACACTCGTCGGACCATCAGAATGGGGCACCCTTCTGGGTTAATCTAGTCAGATGGGCTGCAATGGACGAAAAGCCCTCCACAAATCGGTGATAATAACCTACCAATCCCAAGAAACTTCTGATCTCGGTCGTGGAAGAAGGGCGTGGCCAAGTCTGAACTACCTCAATTTTATTAGGATCCACCTTGGTACCCTCTCTGGATACCACATGTCCCAAGAATGCCACAAAATCTAACCAGAACTCACACTTGGAGAACTCAACTAATGGTATCCCGATTTCAAGTCGATCTTAGAAAACACCCTAGCACCCTGCAACTGGTCAAACAAATCATCGATGCGTGACAAGGGGTACTTTTTCTTGATGGTAACTTTGTTCAACTGGCGGTAGTCAATACACATACGCACAGTTCCATCCTTCTTTTTCACGAATAACACCGGAGCACCCCAAGGCGATACACTCGATTTGATAAACCCCTTAGCTAGTAACTTCTCAAGTTGTTCCTTCAATTCTTTCAACTCCTTTGGAGACATACGGTATGGTAGGTTAGATATAGGCTGGGTGCCTAGAGCTAAGTCAATACAAAAATTGATATCACAATCTGGTGGCATGCTTGGAAGGTTTGCAGGAAACACGTCGACAAACTCCCGAACGAATGGCAATGAATCAATCATCGGAGACTCTACGGTGGTGTCCCACACATAATCAAGATAAGCCAAACAACCCTTCTCGACCATACGTCAAACCTTCAGAAAAGAAATAACCCGACTAGTTGCACAAATAGAGGAACCTTTCCACTCCAATCTCGGCAACTCAGGGATGGCTAAAGTAACAGTCTTGGCGTGGAAATCTAGAATGGCATGCTAAGGACATAACCAATCCATTCCCAGGATGACCTCAAAATCAGTCATATCAAGTAACAAGAGGTCAACTGTAATGACCCGACCGGTCGTTTTGAGATCCAGTGCGTCGTTCAGTAGTTAGGAGTCATGAACAACTTCATTTCAGGTATTGTGACTTGTATGTATGGTCAGAGTTGAAATTCAGGAGGTTCAGAGTTAAATTGAAAGAAAAATTCTCATTTCAGAAGCCTTAAGTTGAAGAAATTGAGTAAGACTGGAATTTTGAGTAAACGACATTGGAATCAGGATCCGAAGGTTCCAGCATATTTGTATGGTGATTTAGGACTTAGGCGTATGTCCGGATTAGTATTTGGATAACTCGAGAGCGTTTCAGTGTATATTGTGAAAGTCAACAATTTTGAAAAAAATTCCTAAGTTTGGTTTGAAGCGCATTTCAATGATATTGATGTCCGTTTGGGATTTCGAGTCTGTGAATAGCTCTGTATTGTGAATCTGGAGTTGGGAGCGCGATCGGAAGTGAATTCATATGTCCGGAGGTCATTTTGAAGTCATTTGGCTAAAGATAGAAATTTGAAGGTTTTTGAGAAGTTTGACCGAGAGGTTGACTTTTTGATATCGGGGTCAGATTCCAGTTCCGAAAGTTGGAGCAGGTCCGTAATGTCGAATATGACTTGTGTGCAAAATTTGGGGTCAATCGGACGTGACTTGATAGGTTTCGGCGTCAGATGTAGAAGTTTGAAATTCTAAGTTCTTAAAGATTTGGATTGGAGAGCGATTCATGATAACGTTGTGATGTGATTTGAGGCCTCGAGCGAGTTCGTATCATGTTTTGGGGCATGTTGGTATAATTGGTTAATGTCCCGAGGGCCTCGGGTGGATTTCGGAAGGTTAACGGAATGAATTTCGGACGAAAAAGAAGGAAAAACATTGCAGAAATTTTCTGGTACATTTTTTTGACAGCAAATTGAGCATCGAGGAGCTAACTTTGGAAGCCTATATATAAGAATCTATAAGGAATCTGAAAATTAGCAAAAACTGAAAGTTGTAGATCTTAAAGTCTAGTTTTCAGAACATCAAACCATTTGTCATTTGGAGTTTTGTGCAAAGAGTTATGACCGATTGAAGAAGACTAGTGGGACAGTTTTTTCGCAAGAATTTGCTGATGCCTGGAGCTGACTTTAGAAGCTCATATCTCGGGATATATACGGAGTTATATGGTGTACAACCTATCAAATTAAACATCTTCGAGTCTAGTTTTTAAATCTTCAAACCTTTTGTTATTTGGATATTGCTACAAGTTATGGGTGTTTTAACAGAAGGTGTCCAACAAGGGAAAATTTTAATAGGATGTACAACCTGTACAGAACAAGTGCAAGGTACAACCCGATGAAGCATGGACATATTCTTTAAACACGAACTTGGCCAATTTTCTTCATTTCTTTCATTTGGCTTGGATGATTTTGAAGAGCATTTCAAGGGGGATTTCATCAAGCATCAAAGGTAAGTTGTTTCTACTTATTTTCAAGTTAAATACAAGATCTATTACATAGATTTGATATGAAAATTGGGGAAAAATGTGGGAATTTGCTAAGAAACCTAGAATTTGGAAAATGTGATCTTTTGCCACGATTTGAGCATGAATTTTTGAAGTAAATTGTATAATTTAATTAGTAAGGCTTCGGGTAATTTAATCCTTCAAGAATTTTCGAAATCCGAACGAGTGGGTCCGAGGTCGAAATTCCAAACTTGTAAGGAGGAAATGTCCCCGTAGGTTCCTTGTTTGCTATGTGTACATGTTGAGGGGCCGCGTACGTACCAAGTGACGAGAGTCCGTACGTGGCGACTATATTGCTATGTCGGGTAGCCGTAGGACCCACGAGCATGCCATTTCGTGCCTTATTTGAACCATTGTATGTGTTATAAATTGTGTTTATTGTTGAAATGACATGGGAAAGGTAAAAAGATGATGATGTAAATCCTAAATGGCTATCAGTGATATGATATTGACACAATCCTGTTGAGTTCACAGTCGAGTCGGTGCCCGTAGGTACCTATATGTAAATATTATTATTATCGAGTCAGCACACGAGTCGCAGGCATGATGCGCGATCGTGGGGGAATTATTATTATTATTATCGAGTCAGCACACGAGTCGCAGGCATGATGCGCGATCGTGGGAAGCTTATTATTATCGAGTCAGCACACGAGTCACAAGTACGATTCGCGATCGTAGGGAGCTTATTATTATTATCGAATCAGCACACGAGCCGCAGGCATGATGCACGATCGTGGGGAGCTTATTACTATTGAGTCAGCACACGAGTCGCAGATATGATTCGCGATCGTGGGGAGATTATGATGGTTCATACCACTGCTTAAGGAATCGCATGTATTGTGATTGTGAGAGCTCACTTGTGAGTTGTTATGGTTCTCATGAATTGAAGTCAGTAAAAAGGGTTCCTAGGTAATGAAGTGTTCACCCTAATAATGGTTCAGGGGCTATGATGAAATTTTGCGCCATATCATATTGGCATGTTATGTGCAAAAAGCGGTATGTAACTGGAAGTAAGAATTGAGATTGGTGTTTGAGGAAAGAGTCTTTGTATCCTGGTTATGGGTTCTTGATTTGTCTTGCAGCATTTGTGGGATCAGGAGTAAGGATGTGCAGACTTGTTGCCTTGTGTGGAAGGCCGTGAGAGC
>ML288471.1:2312-45115 GCA_005239495.1 Nicotiana undulata
CGGGTCATCAGAAACCCGAGGCGAACACACTCCCAAGTCCGAAATCATTATCCGGAGCTGCTGGAGCTGTCAGAACTTGATTTCGAGGTCGTTTGCTCAAAATGCTGCTCGGAACCAAAATTAGCCAAATAGGCTAGCCTTCAGGAACCAAGTGTTCCTTAACTGGCCAAATCACTTCTGAATATCGAACTACCTGCTCACACAAGTCATAAGGCACGAGTAGCCGCTATGGACATAGTCATTTACGGGAACGGAGTCCCAACACACAAAACGACCGGATGGGTCGTTACAAGTTAATTAACATCAAGTGTTAAAAGAAATAATTTACCGAAAACTGATAAGGTATGAATGACATGTCTGAATGATAACAATGGCGTGGCATCACCCTTCGTGCTTTTACTCTCTTCCTCACCAATGCAATGTATGTTGTAATCAATGTAATCATGGCACGGCATTAACCTTCGTGCTTTCAATAAATGTAAACATGGCACGGCATCACCCTTCGTGCGTTTACTCTCTTCCTCACTATGCATGACATGATGTAATCAATGTAAAAACATGGCACGTCATCACCCTTCGTTCTTTACACTCTTCCTCACCAATGCAAGACAATGTGTATGGTAAGGAATGCAGCATAGTGGAAAAAAGTACAGTTCAAATCACCCGGCAAGGGGAAAAGATCAGTCAATATCTCAATGAATGCCCGTCAAGGGTCTCAGCTATAACCAAACAACTCAATATATATATATATATATATATATATATATATTTTCCATGGTTTCCGAGCATCGCTTTACAAACCCGACTATCTATACCCACCGGGTCCCGCTGTTTCAAGGCGGGTGCATGATTAGTTCCACGGGGCCCTGGAGACGCGGCCGGTTTGTAATGCCTCCAGTGGCCCTGCTGGGGCTCGAACAGGCGACCTGAAGGATTTTGTCCTTAGGCCTTTACCAGTTGAGCTACCCCTCAGGGTTAACTCAATATATATATATATATATATATATATACTGTATGCTTGGATCCACAATTGAACCAACATTTCATAATCTCTACAACCAGTACATCAACCACAATCAACTTCTCAAGTAGAGGCAATTACATAGTATGATGAACATTGAAGAAATAACTGAATTTTTATCAAAAATAAACTCACAGGCATGCTTGACTCACAATGTATAGGTACTCGTCACCTCACCTATACATTGAACATGATAAACACATAACACATAACATACAATACCTAGTCCCTCACCAAAGTTAGGCAAGACACTTACCTCGGTCCAAAGTATAGCAATCAACCCTCTAAGACCGTCTTTCCTTTATAATTTGACTCCGAAACAACGATATCTAGGCATGATTAATTAAATAATATCAATAAAGACTCAATAAAATAATCCCATATCCTAGATATTCAATTTCTAGCATTCATCCAAAAATACCAAAATCCGACCCCGGGCCTGCTTGGTTCAAACACGAGACTCGGACCAAAACCCGTTCACCCATACCCCCACGAGTTAGAATATATGATTTGTTTTGAAATTCGACCCCAAATCGGGGTTGAATTACCCAATATTCCCAAAATACTAACTCTACCCAAAACCCCTAATTTCTACTTTGATTTTAGGATTTTAGGCCTAGATTCTAGTGATTATGGAAGAAAAGTGGAAGACATTAGAGTTAGAATCACTTACCCAAGTGTTTATGGAGGGAAATTAGCTTGAGGATCGTCAATGGGGGTGGAAGGAGAAGAAGAAGGCAGAAAATGTGGTATTCCCGTATTGAATTCTGTTTTGGGGTTAAAATTATAGCTGGGCGAAATAACTCTATGCGATCGCGGGCAAGGGAGTGCGATCGCATAGGGTCAGGAATCAACTGAGGTGCGACCGCATGACAAGGGTTGCGACCGCAGTGAAGCCTGGACCTACACTACTGCAATCGCGGACAAGGCCAGTGCGATCGCACTGAGTAACTACCCAGCCCCTACCCTATCACACCTACACATTATGCGATCGCGGACAACTCTATGCGATCGCATAGAGTAAACTTTGCCCCCACCAACCTAATGCTGTGCGATCGCGGAGATGCATATGCGATCGCACTGAAGAAAAGGCCTGACACCAGAAACAGGAGAAACACCAGATTTTTCTAACACTTTTACACCCCGTTAGCTACCCGAAACTCACCCGAGCCCTCGGGTTTCAAAACCAAAAAATACACACAACTCCCAAAACATCCTATGGACCTATTCAAGCTTTTAAATCACAAAAATATCATAAAAACAAGGAATTAAACCTCAAAACTCATAGAAATTTCTTAAAACTTCACAAAGCTTAATTATTCCGATTTTTATCCGAAACACGTCATTTCAAGTCCGTTTTACACCAAACTTCACAGAGAAGTCACATAACATATAATAAACTTGTTCCGGGCTCTGGTAGCATAATACGAGCCCGGTAACACAGTTTTCACATAATAATTCATTTTCAAAATTCTTTATTATTTAAAAAATAATAATTTTCTTTAAAAATTCATTTCTCGGGCTTGGGACCTCGGAATTCGATTTCGGGCATATGCCCAAGTCCCATATTTTCCTACGGACCCTCCGGGACCGTCAAATCACGGGTCCGGGTCCGTATACCAAAAATATTGACCAAAGTCAACTTTATTCAATTATTCAATTCAAAAATTCCATTTTTATCATATTTTCACATAGACGCTTCCCGGCTACATGCCCGGGCTGCGCACGTATATCGAGGTGAGATTAACGGAGGCTTTCGAGGCCTCGGAACACATATTTAGCTAAATTTACTTAGAATGAACTTTTGGGTCATCACAATAGTAGTACATTCATTTTGTCTAGTCTTGTATATTCTACTAGTCGCCTGTAGACTTGTGACAGTAGGTTCTGGCACACGTAGTAGACCTTATGGTATTTTGATAAATTGTATATGTTGGCTCATGATTTTGGGTTTCATTGATTCGAGTTGCATAACTTATCCTTTTTCAATTAACGATTCTTAAATTAAAACTTGGCAAGTATTGAATATCTTATTAATTAAGGTAACCTCATTAGTAAACAAGTGTTTGCTTGCCTGACTCCGATGTTGGGCGCCACCACGACTAGATTTAGAAGTTGGGTCGTGACAGCTTCGGATATCACCTATGAAAGGTGTTATGAGGTTTGGAAAGAAGGGTAAGTTGAGCCCTAGGTACATCGGGCTATTTGAGATTCTTGATAGAGTGGGGGAGGTAGCTTATAGACTCGCATTACCTCCAGGGTTACCCTCAGTTCATTCGGTATTCCACGTGTCTATGCTCCGAAAATATCATGGTGACCCATTCCACGTGTTAGATTTCTGCTCTGTCCAATTGGACTTGACTTCTGAGGAGGAGTCGGTAGCTATTTTAGACCGGCATGTTCGTCAATTAAGATCTAAGAGTTATCCTTTAGCAAGTCTGTATGATGCTTTTAAACTTGCGCCATGTTTGGTTTAGAGCCCTGACGGCTCGGGTGAGTTTCAAATAGGTTTGGATTGTATTGCGCTCGTTCTTTCTTATGTTTCGACATCATTTCTTCAAGCATAAATTATATCATATTGAACAAATGAGATCTGATTTCTGTTATGAATGAAGTATTAGATCTGTATTGCAATTACGGACATGTAACAAAAAGAATCATCGAATTTGGACATCGTATGAGGATTTTATGGCCATTTTACTAAGGTTGTCAGATTGTTTAGGTTAATTACGAAATTGACACTAACGTCGTATTAAAGATCTGCACTATTTGCAAGTATTAAAACCTACATATCTCCTTCATTATAAGGTCAAATTGAGTGATTCAAAAGCTTAACTTCACTAGAATTTCACAAGGAATCCATTGGAGGCATAAAAATCGAGAATCTGGATCATTTGGCATGATAAAGGAGGCAGAATAGCTGGCAAAAATATATATATAAAACGGGCAGACTTCTTCTTCTTCTTCAAATTTCGAACCCCACAGCCCTAGGAACGAATTTCTTCACCAAATATCATCCCCAAGTAATAGGTAATCAGTTCTAAACTTTACCCTTTCAATTACTCATTGTTTTTCATCACTTTTAAATCAAAAACTAAGAATTTTCATGGTAAAAATTGAGGGTTTAGGTAGAATTAGGGAATTATGTAAAAATTGAATCTTTACCTCGAATTGAGGTCGGATTTCGAAACTAATTGTATATTTGGGTACGTGGGTGAATAGGTAAACGTAATTTGGTCTGAACCCCGAGTTTAGACCAAGCGGGCCCAGGGTCGGGTTTTTACGTTTTTAGAAAACTTTGGAAAATCATGTTTTTCAATCAATTTAGTTCTTGTAGCCTTAATTAATGATATTAATTTGCTTATGAATAGATTTGAGTATGTTGGAGGTGAATTCAAAAGAAAAAGTCGTAATTGAGCAATGAGTGGCCTACGAAATTGAGGTAAGTGTTTGGTCTAACTTTGACTTGAGGGAATAATGGTCTCCACTTGTTTGCTATGTGAAATGCATGTGTGGTGTATAGGTAAGGTGACGAGTATCTATGCACAACCAAATGGTATGTTAAACATGATCCCTTCCTCGTTCCCAAGTTAATTGATTCTTGGCTTATTCTATGTTCATTATTGTTTCTACGATTACTTGGCCTTATTCCGTTGTTATTAAATATTGTTGTGGTTATTTTGGAAAGAGTATTGGTTGTTTATTAGGTTCCCTTGTGGTAAAAAATGGTTGAGTAGTTTGGCATTGTTTCTACGAGGCATATATATATTTGTGTTCCTGTTGGTTTCATTTTTGATAATATTGAGGAAGTTATGAGAATTGTAGTTTAACGGTTTTGTGATTTTTGAGGTTTACGTGACTATTTGATTCCAAGCGATTATTGCCAATTGTTGTTTCAAGCGTGTTAAAAGTGTTGGCTATTATCTTGATTCTATCATAGTACATAAAGATTGAGCTGGGTTGACAGCGTTACGGTGTTTACATATATTCTGGTTGGTTTTATTGTGAAATGATATTGGTTGAAGCTTACGAGCTATACTGTTTTCTGTTTGAAATTTGTTGAAATAAAAGTGTTGTGAAAGGCTTGGCCTGAACTGCGAAAGTTTTTGATGAATTAACAAAATTGGTGTGATAAGGGGGTTGTGATAAGGGTGGATAATCGATTGCGATATTGTGAATAGGTGGGATCGGGTTAGACGCCATAACAAGATCATGATAAGGGAGAATATGCATGTTTTACTGTTTATAAAATAAAGACTAGAACACTCATTGTTTTATTGTCATTATTTCATATTCTGCTTTTACTGTTATTTTAAGTGAAACTTGTTCTGTTTACAATTGTCGAGACATAAATATTGTGAAAGTCTTTGACTTGAATGGCGGTGATAATGGGGCTGTGATAAGGGTGGATAATTGATTGAGATATGTGTGAATAAATTGATATGATATGTCTGATGGGATCGGGTTGCACACCGCAACAAGAAGCAATAAGGGAGGACAATTATATTTTTACTGATTTTCAAAGAAAAACAAAGATTTGAAAACTACTATTTTGTATTACAATTTTTCATATTTTGGCACTACTATTATTTAAAGTTAAAGTTTGAAAATTTTGAAATTATTTGAGAGTTTGTGATAGCTGAGGCCTGGAAAAGGCGGCTGAGTTATTTCTTTGTTGTTGCAGTACTTAATTATTTGTTTATATTTCCTTCTTGCTTTATAATTATTGTCTAAGTTATATTTTTCTTGTTCGTGTCGAATTGTTTTATTGCGTTGTTGTATATATTATTGTCACAGATTATGTGTTGTTAATTCCCCGTTGTAGCCTCGTCACTACTTCGTCGAGGTTAGGATCGACACTTACTCAGTACATGGGATCGGTTGTACTGATACTACACTTTGCACTCTTTTCTCCAGATCCAAGTATCGACCAGCAATAGAGATATTTAGAGCGGCTATTCATTTATTTGGATACACGAGGTATATCAGCCGGCGTTCGCAGATCCCGAGAGTCTTCTCCTATTTCCATAAAAGTTGTTTTATTTTATTCAGAACAGTTACATTATTTCTTTTAGCCCCGTATTTGTAGTATTCTTTAGTAGTTCATTAATTGTGACACCAGACCATGGGTAGTTTTAGAGTTATTTATATACTTAGTTCGTGGTTCGTTTTATTTAATTGCTTCTTCTTTTATATTTGGAGTATCTCATAGGAAATCATTTAAATTATGTTTACTTTTAATTTATTTATTTATGCTTAAGTAAATAACCGAAGGAAATTAGTTAATCGAATTCTACCATTGGCTTGCCTAGCAATTGTGGTGTTAGGCGCCATCACGATCCCTACGGTTGGGAATTTGGGTTGTGACGGGCGATTTTGGTCGGAAATGGAAATTTTTATATCAAACCCGAAATGGAATTTCGGAAGTGGGAGTAGGTTCGTAGTGTCATTTTTGACTTGTGTGCAAAATTTGAAGTCATTCAAACGAGATTCGATATGTTTCGACGTCGTTTGTAGAATTTGGAAAATTCAAAGTTCATTAGGCTTGAATATGTTCGTAATTCATGTTTTCGATGTTGTTCGATGTTGTTTGAAGTCTCGACCAAGTTCTTTTGGTGTTTTAGGATTGGCTGGTATTTTTGGTTGAGGTACCGGGGGCCTCGGGTATGTTTCGGATTCTTAACGGATTGAAAATGGACTTAGGAAGATTGATGAAGAATTTTTGGTTTCTAGTGTTTTGCACTTGCGGAGGGAAGACCGCAGATGCAGAATCGCACGTGCGGCAAAGCAAGCGCAGATACGGAATTTGGAGGCTTGACTAGGGATCGCAAGTGCGACAGAAGTACCGCATCTGTGATGCCCGCAGATGCACCTAAGGAATCGCAGGCGCGGAGAAAGACCGCAGAAGCGGACAATGTTTCGCAGACGCACACGCGCAGGTGCCGCCCTCTTGCCGCAGATGCGGACCCAGCCCTCTTAAGTGATTTTCGCACCTGTGAGGGATTTTTCGCATGTGCGGCGTCGCAGGTGCGACCTGTGGCCCGCAGGTGCGAGATCGCTGGGCAGAAAAGGGGAAAAATTTGAGGATTTATTTCGTTTTTGCCATTTGACCTTGAGAGCTCGGATTTGGGCGAGAAATTGAAGGATTTTTAAAGGGAAACATTGGATAACGATTTCTAATCCTATTTTGATCATATTTCATTAATCCATAATTGTTTTCTTCATTAACTAAGGAATTTGAGGGTGGAAATTGGGAAAATTGGGGAAAAAGTTCCCCAATCGAATTTCTGAGTTTCGAGTGGGATTTAGCCATCGGATTTGGATGATATTTGTACGAGTGAACTCGTGAGTGAATGAGTGTTCTTATTTAGTAACTTTTACCCGTTTCCGAGACATGGGCCCGGGGAGTCTTTTGGGCGTTTTCCTATTTTCTTGCCTTAGCTTTGATTTCATTAGCTAGATTAGTTAATTGTAGCAATGTTTACGTTATGTAATTGATGGATTAGATTTGGGCCACTCGGAATTCAATACTCGTGGCAAGAGTGTGGTTTCATATTGTTTTGAGCTTGGTTCGAGGTAAGTGGCTTGCCTAATATTGTGTGGGGGAACTTCCCCTTAGGATTAGGTATTGTTTGATATATGAGCGCAGTGTACGTGAGGTGAGGAGTACGTACATAGGCTATTTGTTGTAAAACTCAATTTTTCACTAAGTCATAACTTGTTTTTCGTTGTTTGAACTACACTAGCATATATAACTTCCTTGCTTAGATTAGGAAAGCATGCCTATGTGTTTTGAATGCCTATTTGAACTCGGTGCAACATCTTTAGTTAAACTTCCTATTTTCTGTGATTTGAACTTAGCCTAGAATGTAGGTTTTCTTGGTGTAACAATTGTGTTTATTAGTTGAGCTGCATATTTACTTTGGGACTACGGAATGTATTCCGGGAGATCCCCCTGTACTGCATATTTACTTTGGGACTACGGAACGGTATTCCAGGAGATCCACTAGTACTGCATATTTACTTTTGGGACTACGGAACGATATTCTGGGAGATCCCCTTGCATATTTACGTTATGGACTACGGGGCGGTATCCCGGGAGATCCCCCTGTTGCTATTACCGTGTTCTGAGCTGTAGACTTTTGTCGGTTTCTATTCCTGTTAAATTTCCGTATTTATTTTACTGTGATAATTCATTTTGTCTTATTACGTTATATTTATACTAGTAGGGCCCTGACCTGACCTCGTCACTACTCGACCGAGGTTAGCCTTGGCACTTACTAGGTACCATGGTGGTGTACTCATGTCCTTTCCTGCACATGTTTTCCGTGTGCAGATCCAGGTACGAGCTACCAGCCTTGGGTCTAGTGTGTGGTTGCTGCTTCGGGAGACTTCAAGGTACATCTGCTCGCGTCCGCAGACCTCAGAGTCCCCTTTTATCCCCTTGTGTAGAATCTTCCCATGTTTCTCTTCAAACATTAATGTAAAGAGTAGTAGAGACTCTTAGAAGCTTGTGATTGGCGACATTCCGGGTTTTTGGAGTGATGATCATTGTATATGCTGAGTGGCACTATTTCTGCTTATTAGTTTCAGAGGCTAGGACTGCTGCTTTTGGTCGGCTTTATGAGGAACTTGGGGGCAAAGGTGGGGACAAGAAGTTATTGCGGTTGGCCAAAGCTAGAGAGAAGAAGGCTCGTGACCTATATCAAGTGAGGTGCATCAAAGACGATGATGGTCAAGTATTGATGGAAGAGGCCCAGATTAGGCAAAGGTGGCAGTCGTACTTTCATGAACTTCTGATCGAAGAGGGGGATAGAAACATCATGTTAGGGCAATTGGAGCACTCCAAGAGTCACCGAGACTTTAGATATTGTAGGCGCATTAATATTGAGGAGGTCGTGGGTGCGATGGGTAAGATGATTTGGGGCAAAGCGATCGGACCAGACGAGATTCCAATAGAGTTTTGGAGATATACGGGTAGAGAAGGCTTGGAGTGGCTGACTGGGTTGTTTAATGGTATCTTCAGGACAAAGACGATGCCTGATGAGTGGCGTTGGAGTACAATGGTTCCGGTGTACAAGAACAAAGCAGATATCCAGTTACTAAGTCATACCATGAAAGTTTGGGAGACGGTGGTGGAAGGGAGGATAAGGAGGGCAGTGTCTATATCGAAAACCAATTCAGGTTCATGTCGGGTCGTTCTACTACGGAAGCTATCCACCTTATCGGGAGGTTGGTGGAACTATACAGGGATAGGAAGAGGGATTTGCAGAAGGCGTATGACAAGGTCCCTAGGGATGTCCTTTAGAGGTGTCTGGAGGTGAAAGGTGTGCTGGTGGCTTACATTAAGGCGATAAAGGATATGTATGATGGAGTTATGACTCGTGTTAGGACTGTGGGAGGTGACTCAGAGCCTTTTCCGGTGGTTACGTGGTTACACCAAGGATTTCAACTTGTGAGCACGTGATTTTAACCTACCATATCATCCTACAAAAATCACAATAAATTAATTGGTGTTATGAATTTTTGTTGAATTTTAGTGATTAATTATGAATTGTTTGCATTTGCATATTCATGATTCTCATTTAAAATTATTAAAATTGCATCACGATTATCAAAGAGTTATGAACTCATTATTTGTATTTAAGTTTAATTAAATAATAGACATCCAATGGTTATTTTATGTAATATAAGTTTTAACAACTAATTACCAAAATCAATTATTTATTTTGATTAGGAGTATAAAATTAATTGTTCTCGATTCCTAATTAATCTATAATTAGATAAAAACAAGGTTTAGAATCAATTATTACATTTCTTTAGATTTAGTTAGATTAGAATTAAATTAAATTAATTGGTTTAGTTAATTAAAGAGACTAAATTCAGACCTGGGCTGAAATCACCCAGGCCCAAACCTGGTATCTACACTACCCAAGCGACCCAGCCCAAACCCCATAACCCTTGCCCGGAATGTCCCCGTCAATTACCCAAACGACCCCTTTTAATATAAGTAAACGAATCCCAACCGTTGATCAAGATAGATCCAACAGCTGGGAGCCCTCAAAGCCCCAAGTTTATATATGTCTTAAAACATCCCCTACCCCACCATTCAAAGTATTACACCCGACTTTAGAGACACCGCCCCTGTCCGTCTCTATGTTTTCTCCCTCCATCGTCCCTGCCGTCTCCCATCGTAGCCCCACCATCCCTCCACCGTCCTCCGCCGGCCAGAAATCGCCTCCGGCGGCGGAGCTCAACTAAAGACCACCAAATTTTCACCAGATGATCCCCATGGTCTCCTCAACCCCGTCCCAATGTTGATTTCCCCAAACAATCATCCGTTTGTGAGTAATTCCAAATCTAGAAACTGACGAAACCCTAAATCGTGCCAACGACAATTCCAAGCGGCTCTGTGACTCAAACTCACATGAGTCGATGGCTCTCGACAAGAGTCGTCGATTCATGTGAGTAAGGGTCACTTTTGGAGGTCGCCGGAGTCCGGGCAAATTCATGCAAGGCGTCGGAGTTCGTCCAAATCCCTTTACTGGTATCCCTCCCCCTTTCCTTGGTACCTTTTTCTTTATTTTTTCAAAATAAAATCGTAGGTGTCGCTGTTTTAATCCATATTTCTATTAATATGCCATTGTTTTCGTCCATAATTCTTGTTAACATATTACTGTCCTCATCTAGTTTTAGCTTGTTTCTCCTTGATTAGTTTGAACTTCTCAATATATGTTATGATTATATAATATCCATGTTAGGATCATGATATCTTAATCAAGAGCCGCTTAGGTAAAATTGATTTAGGTATCACTTTTCCTTTGTATTTACTGCTCTTTTTGTTTAGTATTGATGCCCTTAGGGTTTTACATGTTCCCTGAAATTGATGGTTAACCCTAGTTCTTAACTTGTTGTGTCATAGTTTTAACTTAATTAGGTCTGGGTATTTGTTAAGGTGTAATTCTGTCCGGACTATTCACCTAATTACTACCCCAGCCTCAATTATGTACATGTTAGGTGTTTTGCCTAAACTAACTAACCCATGATTAACTTGGTTAACTGCTGATTTTAACCTAACATTAATTAGTCACCTGAGATTAGTTGATCAAGTAATTATGAATAAATCAATTAGGGGGTTAATTACACTTGGATACTTGAGCTCAAATTAGCAACTAAGTCTAAGGAGTTAATCTAATCAATGTAAAGTAATCTGAAATTAATTAATTAAATCTTGATAAGACAACAAAGGTTTAGCTACTAAATTAATTAATTTAGAATAAAGTTACTCCTTACCTAATGATTAACCTAACTAACTGTCTTTGATTAACCTAAGATCCTAAAAGTGATTAACATAAGTTAAAATTCAGCTTTATAGAATTAGTTACTCACTCAAGATAATTATCTAGAGTTAAATAGATAACCCCAATTAACTTTAACGTTAGTTACCCAAAAGGTAATTCTGTGGACTTTAAAAGGTATTTTAGGATTTTTAGTTAAGATAATCTTGGGTATAACAACCCAAGAACCTTTTAGAACTAGAAAATCAGATTTTTTGGGGTAGAATAGTAATTATAAATGCTGGAATTTTCTAGAATGAGGGCAGCTGTCCCAAAGGATAAGGGTGACAGCTGCCTTTGTACTATTTTCAGCATATTTGGATATGGAATATGCCAAGCATATCCTATCCCTAAATCCCTTATAAATACACTCCACTTTTTACTATTGGGGGAACTTTTTTTTGGACATTGAAAAAGGAAAAAACACTCTCTTCTAGCTGCTGAAACATTCTGAAAAATACAGAAATACCTTCCATTTGAAAACAAAAAGTTTCAAAAAATAAAAGTATTATTAGAAAAGGAAAGAATCTGATTTCTTTTGAAAAACAAGTTCACAATTAGATGGACTAGTTCTCCGCTTCTATTTTCCTTTCTTTATGGAGTCTGATTGCTGGAAGTCCTAAGCATCTCTACTCAAGATTTCTGGATTTATTGTTGCTGGGGTTACTTGGTTTTCCTTAGGTTTTCTGCTTGCTGCTGCTGAATTCTCTTCCTTCTTGCTGATTGTTGTGCACACTTGACCTTTATTTGGTCAAGTCTTTTGCTGTTTTTCTCTTTAAAGGTATGTAACGATGAACTCTATACAAAATTATTGAATCCAGAACTTGCATTAAAATTATTAGTTCATGTTGTGTTTTCTTGAAGAATGTGTGAATCTGAATCTTCTTCTCCTCCATTCTTGATATAAAACTGAAGTAAGGTTACTATTATCTGAGTGTATGTATGCAACTCTTGGAATCTGCTTGGTTATTTGCTGAGTTTCTGTAATACGTTTAACAATTGATAGTTAGATGGTAATTTCATATGTGTTTAGCATGTTAGAATAATTTGCACGTGGGTAGATGAGTTTGATTCCTTAATAATCAAACTCACCCCATGATGAGTGCACAAATATTAGTATGGTTGGTTGAATTTTACCCTTCAAGAGGGTACAAAGTATGTAGTTAAAAGGGCATTAGAGTTGAGGAATATGAACCTTTGAATGGTCAGGTTCATCCTCTAAAATACCTAAATAATCAAAGTTTCTATATAATTTAGAATTATGTTAGTAGTAGCACTAGGGTAGATGAATCTGACTTCTTAATAGTCAAATTCACCCCTTGGTAGTGCGTAAACAGTAGCTTAGGATGCTGGAAATCACCCTTTAAAGGTATAAAGTATGCATTTAAGGAAGGCATTAGAGTTGAAGAATCTGAACCCTTGAATGGTCTGATCCATCCTCTAAAACTGCATAAAAATCAAATACAAGTATGAATTGAGTGTTATAAAAGATGACTATTAGGGAGTTGAATCTGACCCCTTTTATGGTCAGATTCACCCTATAATAATGCATAAACAGTTATAGAGTAGTTAGATTATCATTACAAAAGGGTATTAAGACAGGAATCTAGACCCATGAATGGTTAGATTCATATCTTAAGAAATGCCTAAGAATAGTCTAGTCATTGGATGAATTTAGGCCATAATTTGTTGAATGATCAAAGGTATGATTGGTTTGCATCCTTGGAGCTGAATCTGACCTCTTTATGGTAATATTCATTCCAAGAAGAGTACATAGAAGCAGGTTCCGTCCTTTAAAATTGACTATTGCATGATTAGGACTAAACCTGACCCAATAATGGTCATGTTTTCCTTACAACATGCCTAGGATGTGTTTTTTAAAGTTAGCCGTCTGATGATTAAGAAAACAGACAGAAGATATGGATTTCAAAGCCCCCTGAAGGCTGGCTCGCACAGGAGCAGCGTTTGTATCCTCCTTTATTTCGTTACTTACTGTTTTCATTTTTAGGAAATTGTATTTCATAGTGAAATGACAATGTAATAATATAGATTTTTGTATTTTTAGTTATGGATTGGACACTATAAACTATTATTTTCAGTTTTCTTACTCTTCTTACTAAATTCAGAATTGGGCCAGCTTGATGAAACAACCCATTAAGGCTTTAATCAAGTTTAACTCCCTAGGCTATTGGGCCATAAGGGAGTAGGTAGGCTAAAAGATTAGAGTTATTTTCTCCAAGAAGTAGCCTAATGACAGTAGGCAATTTGATCAAAAGAATGAACTTGTATCCGAATCAGTATATACGAAAATCTCCCTGTAAATTCTACTAGAATTTTGGAATCATGTTATTTCAGATTCTGTAATTTTCAATATGAATAGGAATTGGTGATCCAAAACATCTTTAATTTATCGCACATCCTTTAAATTTTCGAAATAGATGTATGAACATTTGACCTTTAAAAGTACGTATAAATCCTGATTTAGATCTGTATTTAGGTTGTCTAAAAATGGGCAAAAATTGCCAAGTTTGAACTGGTAAAATCTGTTTGTGCTATATCATTCCTTCAAGATTGCAAAGTTTTCATGAAGAACAATAGATAGTTCTAGCTTACCAATTCAAGGCCAAAAAACAGTAAATAAGATGTTTGTATGCTTATAAGTGTATGTATGAATGAATATGTATTTTGATTATCATGTTTCCTATTATTCATCAAACTGAAAAGTAAAGATCCTTAAGACTTAGCTGAATTTCTTAAACGAGTGACCCCCCTATAAATTAGTCATAATTAGGATTAGCCAAAGAGTTAAATGATAAATCAGGGTAAAATATGGCCATAGCCCAAGAATCTTGTCCTTTAGGCTAGGAAATTTTATCTTAGATAATCTCCTCTAGGCAGAAGAATACCTCTTTTAATTTGAGCTTCAATATGAAATACCAAATTACCATAATCCACACTCGGGAGTGATAACTCATGCCCCCGACCCTCGATTCCAAGCAATTAATGAAACACATATAGCAATCACGGGTGCATTTCATGTGACGTGTTTGCCATGTGCTCAAAAACAACAAGTGTACGCCATCGTAACTTGTCCAAGATAAATCCATAAACATCTCAATTGATCTTAAAACTAAAATGCTTCTTCGAATAGAAAACTTGAAGAATAACCGAACGTTACCTCAAATAGGCGTTGTAAAACCATCACGACCATAGTTCTGATTACGTAATCTACACTCGGGTGCGACAACTCATGTCCCCGACTTCAACTTCAAACTATATTAAAATCACATGTTGCAATTGCGGGTGCATTTCATGTGGCGTAATTATAACATGTCCAAAAGCATAACAAGCGCACGTTCTCGTGATTTGTTTTCAAGTTAAATCCATACTTATCAAAAGCGGTTAAATTTCCAAGGGTTTAAATGTACAATAGGCTAAGGCACGTAAATAATCAGATAATTTAGGCCAAACAATAATAGTTGAGCGACCGTGCTAGAACCACGGAACTCGGGAATGCCTAACACCTTCTCCCGGGTTAACAGAATTCCTTACTCAGATTTCTGGTCGTAGACAAATCAAAACAGAGTCAAATCTTCCTCGGTTTGGGATTTTCAATACAAAACGGTGTCCCGGAGCATCGTCAAAAATCCGGGTGGCGACTTTGAAATAATAAATAAATGCAAAATCCGAATAATGTCACTTTAATTGGAAAAACTCCCTCATTACCCCTTCATCAATCCAGGTAGTGAAAAAGGAGGTGTGACAGCTCTGGCGACTCTGCTGGGGATTGGTACCCAGAATCTCTGGTTCAGGGTCCAAGAATTCAAGCTTTTATAATTGTTATGTTTTGGCTTTCTTTATTTGATTTTACGTATTTAAACCTAATGTGCTAGTTGCCGCATTTACCACTTTGATATTATCTGAATTGCGTATAAACTGTGCCGAAACCCTCCTTCTCTCTAAGTCTTCTAAATCATCTGGGAAGTGTGCACTTTGTGTGACTTCTTTTCTGTTAGAGTCATCAAAATTTTAGAACGAGGTACGGACAAGTTGCAAAGCCGGTGAAGCTTCTGTATTCTCGGTACGCTGCCCCGACCTCGGCTCAAGCTGTCCACTCGAGTAAGCCTTGTCTAGAACAAAACCCCAGGGTAGAAACCTAGTATGACATAGCCTCATGAAGGATCCCTAGTAGGAACGTTTATTTAAATCATGTGCATTTGACTTACGGGACTCAACACAGGGGTTGGGTCAATCTAGGACAGGTGAACCAAAAATGAAAGACCATCCTGATGCATTCTACTTGCTATGTGTACAACATTTTGTTACGGTTTGTTTGTTGACCGACTAAAAGAAGATAACACAAAAACCAAGAGAGAAATAGAATAGGAGATTTAGCCAATTTTTGAAAAAAAAAAACCCTGATATCATCCCAAAACTCTACCAAAATTTCTAAAAATGGAAAATAGTATTTCAAAACAAAGTAAGTCGGTGCATATTTTTCAATATTGTGTCGAGATTTTCCGAACTACGCATTGTTTGATTCTCACAAGATGTGAGATACGTAGGCAACCCTCATTGGGTCCAACCTTATTTTCAAAAACCAAAAAGGAAAATACGGTAGCAAAATTAGGTGATGTTGTTCTTGCCTAAATAGCCAATTGTCCCAACGGGACGCGGAGGGCTGTTTTTGCAAAAACTAGCCACTTATAGTCTTTTCGAAAATTTTTGGCCCAATTAGCGAGCACAACCTTAAAAGCTTCCTATCCTAAGTATTGAAGGGCCGCATTCGCAAGGGGAGTCCATTTTCTTTACTACAAAACTTTTGCAAAAAATAACACTTTTTCGCATTCAGTCAAAACCTTTGTTTATGGCTTTGTTTTCTTAATCGAAACATTTAAACAAATGTGCAGGATGAATTGTCACGACCAAAATCTCGATTTAGGTCGCGATGGCGCCCAACGGCGAGGTTAGGCTAGCCAATATAGAAACACTAAGTGTTACCTTTCCCCGTTACGCAAATTTCCTCTTTTAACCAATTTTTAAACAGGTATAAACATGATAATGGCGGTGATGTGAAATAAAACTACAAGTGCAGAAAAATCAACCAATAGGCATGTCGCATAACATATGTACAGCCAACAACCCAAAATATACACCACGTGTGTGCCAGGAACTAGTGTCACGAGTGCCATGGGAAACTACTGAATATACAATGACTACAATATATACAGGGTCTCAGTCTGAATGAAATGGACAGAGAATATGACAAAAGAACTCTAGGGTGCTGCTAGGAAGTCGCCGGGAAAGCAGCTCACCGTAAAGTATGACCACGCTATCAATATCTAGCGTCGACCTGATAATCAGATGTACCAGCCTCCGGACCTGTACAGTCAAGTACAGAAAAGAAAAGAAAGTGCAGCATGAGTACATATTAAATAAATATGTACCCAGTGAGTATCCCGCCTAAACTCGAAGAAGTAGTGACGAGAGGTTGACTCGATACTCACTAAGGTCCAACAATACTAACGTATGATAGAATATAATGAAATACATTAAGCATGTCAGGGAAAATAAGCAACAAGTATATATATATCAAAAGCACAAATCCAAACAATTGGCGAACTAGACAATAAAGCACTTTCAAGGGTAAGACCACCGAACGATCCAATAAACACAATTCTTAGATCCGCCATGGCGTATGGCCCGCTCCCATAAGGTACCTTCTACAATCGTCGTGGCGTACGGCCCGATCCCATATTCATTTCAATTTCTTTTCAACACTGTCGTGGCGTACGACCCGATCCCATATATTTCATAATTTCTTAACACCGCAGTGGCGTACGGCCCGATCCCATATATATTCAATTACTTTCAACACTGCCATGGCGTATGGCCCGATCCCATATATTTCACAATTCTTTTCAATTCTGCCGTGGCGTACGGCTCGCTCCAATATATTTCACAATTCTTTTCAATTCTGTCATGGCGTACTGCCCGCTCTCATATATTTCACAATTCTTTTCAATTCTGTCGTGGCGTACGGCCCGCTCCCATATATTTCACAATTATTTTCAATAAAGCCTCAGAAGAATAACATGATGCAAAACATAATTTCATAGTACATATGGCGTTACAATAAATCATATGAAGCATTACAAGGAAAACATATCCGGCATTACAAGAAAAGGCATATAAGGCATTACGAGAAAAGCATACAAGGCATGATGTGGGCCTAACAACCCGTACATAACAATAATAGCCGCTACGTATGGACTCTCGTCACTCGGTGCGTACGTAGCCCCCAAACAATTTACACACAGCATATACATCACCTATGGGGACAATTCCCTCTTACAAGGTTAGAAAGGAGACTCACCTCGTGTCGAATCTACTCTTCGGACCACAATTGCGCCCGAAACTCCGAACTCTATACCCGAGGACTCACAACTAGCCAAAAGGTGCGAAATTAGATCAATGCATGCACAATGTGAGAAATTATCCTAGCTATTCAATAAAGTCGCAATTCTTGAAGAATTTCCAAATTCCAACCCCGGTCCCTCATGATCGAATTCCGAAAATTCTCGAAGGGATCACTCATCCATAGCCTAAGGATCACTAAGGTGTGATTTCTACTTGACTTCATGGCCTAAAATGGAAAATTCCAAAATCCTCAAGAACCCTAAAATTACTACCTAATTCTATGATTTTTAGATGATTTAGTAGTGAATTTAACTAGGAATTAATGTTAAAGCAAAAAGATTATGGGGTTTAACTTACCTCTTACAGTGGGTGGTCGTGGGAGATGCTGCCCAAGCTTGGATGCTCTCTAATGGAAGTTGATGGTGAGAAAAATGGAGAAAAACCCGTAATTTAGACATTTAAAAGGGGCTGGCAACAGTGTTTTCCGCACCTGCGACCTTGGGACCGCACGTGCAGTCCCGAACCTGCGAGAAAATCACCGCCCCTGCGGAAAAGGGCCAGGGACCCTGGCATTGCGCCTGCGGAGAAGGAGTCCACGCCAACGGTCCCGCTCTTTCGGCCTAGAGCTCGCACCTGCGGACTTTGGGCAAGGGGGCTGAGGTCGCGCCTACGGAGGGGTTTCTGCACCAGCGGACCCACCCCTGCGGAATAGGGCCTAGGACCCTGGAATCGCGCCTGCGGAGAAGGATTCCGCGCCAGCGGTCCCGCTCTTGCGGCTTGGAGCTCGCACCTGCAGACTTTGGGCAAGGGGGCTGAGGTCGCGCCTGCGGAGGGGTTTCCGCACCAGCGGACCCGCCCCTACGGAATTTGTTCCGCACCTGCGAGGCTGGTACCGCAGGAGCGGTCCCGCACCTGCGGCTCGGCAACCGCACCTGCGGTCACACTAGAAACAGCTGCACCATCAATTGTTTTAGCTGGTTTTTGGCCTCGTGCGGTGTGCGGGAGACACCTAGGCCCACCCGAGCCCTCGTCCAAATATACCAACAAGTTTGTATTCATGATACAGACTCGCTCGAACTTCCGAAACATGGAAAACAACAACGAAACTCTAAATTCACCCCAAAACCAAATTGATTCAAAACTTATATACTTGAAATTCCTGAATTCACTTCAATGCTCTGAACCGGCCTAAACTACTCGGAATGACTTCAAATTTTGCAGACAAGTTATAAGTGACACTGCAAAACTATTCCCCGTCTCGGAATTTCATTCGGACCTCGGGAACATAAAATCACCTTTCAAGCCAAATTTCCAATTCTTTAAAAACCTCAAAACTTCATTAACCCCAATTTTTCCTCATTTTGATCCGAAACCAATCAAATGAAGTCCGTTTCTTACCAAATTTTGCAGATAACTTACATAACACATATTGAACCTGTTCCGGGCTCCGAAATCATAATACGGGCCCGGAAGCACAGGTTTCACATCAAGGTTCATTTTCATAAGCCGTTAATATTTTCATAAAACAATTTTCTTTAAAAATTCATTTCTTGGACTTGGGTCCTCGGAATTCGATTCCGGGCATACGCCCAAGTCCCATATTTTCCTACGGACCTTCCGGGACCGTCGGATCACGGATCCGGGTCCATTTACCAAAAATGTTGACCAAAGTCAACTTTATTTAATTAATTAGCATAAATTAAACTCTTAATCATGTTTTCACATAAAGGCTTCCCGGCTACGCGCCCGGGCTGCGCACACACATTAAGGTGAGATTAATGGAGGCTTTCGGGGCCTCGGAACACAGTCTAAATTAGATGCACATAAGATGACCCCTTTTTGGGTCATCACAATCTCCCCCTCTGAAACATACGTTCGTTCTCGAACGAACGTAGAGTCGTACCTGATGTGCCGAATAGCTGTGGATACTGCTCCGCATGTCCTCCTCGGACTCTCAAGTCGCCTCACCGGCTGGTTGGCCCCTCCACTGTACCTTTATGGCAGAAATCCTCTTGGACCTCAACTGGCGGTCCTACCTATCAATAATAGTTATTGGCTCCTCCTCGAAGCCCAACTTCTCATCTAACTGAATAGTGCTGAAATCAATCACGTGAGAGAAATCGGCATGATATCTCCGGAGCATGGATACATGAAATACCGGATGAACTCTCGATAAGGCGGGAGGTAAAGTGAGCTTATAAGCAACCTCCCCGACTCGCCTCAACACCTCGAAAGGGCCTATAAACCTGGGGCTCAGCTTGCCCCTCTTCCCGAATCTCATAACGCCCTTCATCGGCGAAATCTTCAACATAACCTTATCTCCCTCCATAAATGTTACATCACGCGCCCGCTGATTAGCATAACTCTTCTGTCTGGACTGAGCTGTACAGAGCCTTTCCTGAGTAATCTTCACCTTTTCCAAGGCATCTCTCACCAGATCTGTACCATATAGCTTGGCCTCGCCAGGATCAAACCACCCAATCGGAGAACGACATCGCCGACCAAATAAAGCCTCGAATGGAGCCATCTCGATGTTGGACTGATAACTGTTATTGTATTTAAACTCTGCCAAAGGCAAGAACTGGTCCCATTGACCGCCAAAATCAATCACACAAGCCCTGAGCATATCTTCCAAAATCTGAACTAAACGCTCCGACTGACCATCAGTCTGAGGGTGAAATGCTGAGCTAAGATCTATCTGAGTGCCCATCTCACTATGCAATGCTCTCCCGAAATGCGAGGTGAACTGAGGACCTCAATCTGATATGATGGACAACGGCACACTGTGTAACCGGACTATCTCCAGAACATAAATCTGGGCCAGCCTCTCCGTAGAATAAGTAGTATCCACATGAATGAAATGCGCCGATTTGGTCAACCTATCCACAATGACCCAAACCGCGTCAACCTTCCACAAAGTCCTTGGTGATGCCCTCCCATTTCCACTCAAGAATGGGCATCTGCTGGAACAAGCCTCCTGGCCTCTGGTGCTCGTACTTGACTTGCTGACAATTGAGACACCAAGCCACAAACTGCACTATATCTTTCTTCATCCGTCTCCACCAGTAGTACTGCTTCAAATCACGGTACATCTTTGTCGTACCCGGATGAACAGAATACCGAGAACTGTGGGCCTCTTTCAAAATTCTCTTCCTCAAGCCATCAATATTAGGAACACATAAACGGCCCTGGAGCCTCAAGACACCATCCTCGCCTAAAGTAACCTCCTTGGCCCTGCCTTGGACCACTGCATCCCGAAGCTCTGCAAGGCATGGATCATCAAACTGTCGAGCCTTAATCTCCCCCAACAATGAAGACTGAGCAACTACATGAGCCAAAACTCGACGAGGCTCCGAAAGGTCCAATCTCAAAAGGCGATTGGCCAAGGACTGAATGTCCAAGGCTAAAGGTCTCTCCTCAGCTGCAATGTAAGCCAAGTTACCCATACTCGCTCCCCTCCTGCTCAAAGCATCTGCCACTACATTCGCCTTGCCCGGGTGATATAAAATAGTGAGATAATAATCTTTTAACAACTCAAGCCACCTCCACTGCCTCAAGTTAAGGTCCCTCTGCTTAAGCAAGTACTGTAGGCTGCGGTGGTCAGTATAGACCTCACAAGATACCCCATATGAACAATCGCCGCCAACTCCAAATCGTGCACATGGTAATTCTTTTCACGAACCTTCAGCTATCGCGAAGCATAAGCAATAACCTTGCCATCCTACATAAGCACACACCCCAACCAGACGCGTGAAGCGTCGCAATACACGGTATACATCCCAGAACCAGAAGGCAATGACAGAACTGGTGCTGAGGTCAAAGCTGACTTGAGCTTCTGAAAGCTCGCCTCACACTCGCCGGACCATCGAAATGGGGCATTCTTCTGAGTCAATCTGGTAAGTGGGGCTGCAATAGAGGAGAACCCCTCCACGAATCGGAGATAATAGCCTGCTAGGCCAAAGAAACTCCTGATCTCTGTAGCTGAAGTAGGACGCGGCCAACTCCGAACCGCCTCAATCTTCTGACGATCAACCTTGATACCTTCTCCGGATACCACATGCCCCAAAAATGCCACGGAATCTAACCAGAACTCACAGTTGGAGAACTTAGCATACAACTTCTGTTCCCGCAAGGTCTGGAGCACAACTCTCAAGTGCTGCTCATGCTCGCCCAGGCTCCGGGAGTAAATCAAGATGTCATCAATGAAAACGATGACGAAGGAATCAATATACGGTCTGAATACCCTATTGATCAAGTCCATGAATGCTGTTGGGGAATTAGTCAAACCAAATGACATCACCAGGAACTCATAATGGCCATTACGAAATGCAGTCTTCAGAACATCTGAAGCCTGAATCCTCAGCTGATGATAACCCGATCTCAAGTCAACCTTAGAAAACACACGAGCACCCTGTAACTGATCAAACAAATCATCGATGCGCAGCAGAGGACACTTATTCTTAATGGTAAATTTATTTAGATGGCAATAGTCAATGCACATCTGTATATACCCATCCTTCTTCTTCACAAATAAGACTGGAGCACCCCACGACGACACACTCGGCCTGATGAACCCCTTGGCCAATAACTCCTCAAGCTGCTCCTTCAACTCCTTTAGCGCCTTAGGAGCCATACGATAGGGGGGATGGAAATAGGCTGAGTATCTGGAGCCAAATCAATATAGAAGTCAATTTCTCGATCTGGAGGTATGCCTGGAAGATCCGAAAGAAACACATCCGGAAACTCTCGAACAACAGGTACTGAATCAATGGTAGGAGACTCGGCGGTGATGTCCCGCACATAAGCAAGGTAATCCAAACAACCTTTCTCGACCATATGCCGAGCCTTTAGGAAGGAAATAATCCGGCTGGAGGAACTAGCTGAAGAACCCTTCCATTCTAGTCTAGGCGACTCAGGCATGGCTAAAGTGACAGTCTTAGCATGGCAATCTAACACAACATGATAAGGAGATAGCCAATCCATGCCTAGGATAACCTCAAAATCAATCATATCCACCAATAAAAGATCTGCTCTAGTATCGAAACTGCAGAAAGTGGCCACACAAGACCGGTAGACTCGGTCTACCAACACAGAATCACCCACAGGAGTGGAAACATATATATGGGAATGCAAGGACTCACGAGGGATATCCAGGAAATGAGCAAATATTATGGAAACATATGAATACGTGGATCCTGGATCAAATAGTACCGCAGCCTCCCTACCATATACTGAGATAATACCTGTGATTACGGCGTCTGAGGCCACTGCATCTGATCTGGACGGAATGGCATAAAATCTGGCTGAGGCTCCTCAAGACTGAACTCCCCCAGAGTGAACAGGAACTAACTAACCTCCTCCTGACTGGCCTCCCCCTCTAGGACGACCCCTGCCGACCTGTCCTCCTCCTCGAGGCGGCCGTACTGCTGGTGCTGAACTCCTAGGCTGATAACTCTGTTGCACTTCCTTTCCCCGATACCTTGGATAAAACCTCAACGTATGACCCGGTTCCTCACACTCGAAACAACCTCCTGGTTCTACAGCCCGCTGCCCGAAAGAGGAAGAACCCTGAATAGCTGGACGGCGGTGTGAACCCTCTGGTAAGGCACTGAAATAGGAACTAGAGGACCTCTTATGACTGGAATAACTGTTGGGTGCATCCTGGGTGGCTGGGGGACGATAGGAACGCTTTGTCATAGCGCCGAACTAAGCCTCACTGAAATACCCCTGGGAGGTAATGGAGGTGCTGAATATGAGGGCCTACTGAACTGGCCGCTTCCGAACTGACCTCTACCCCCAGTTGGAGCACCCCTGAAGTCACCTGTGACCCTGACCCTCTTGTCCTGCTGACCTGGCTGACCCTGCTCCCTACTCCTCATACGGTAACCCTCAATCCGTCGAGCTATCTCGACTACAAGCTGGTATGGGATACCCATCTCTACCTCTCTGTCCATAGAGGCCCTAATACCTGGATTCAAGCCTGCCACAAACCGCCGCACCCTCTCGGCATCAGTAGGCAATATCATAAGGGCATGGCGAGACAATTCGGAAAATCTAGCCTCATAATCATTCACTGACATCTGCCCCTACTCTAGTCACTCTAACTGACCCCATAGATCCTCCCTCTCAGAAGGTGGAATGTATCTATCTAGATATAACTGAGCAAACTGATCCCAGGTGACAGGAGGAGAATCTGCTGGCCTGTTGAGAATATATGTCTACCACCACTTGCGAGCTCTGCCCTCTAACTGAAATGTGGTGAAATCCACTCCATGGGATTCCAAAATCCTCATGTTGTGTAGTATGTTCCTGCACCTATCAATAAAATCCTGAGCATCCTCTCCCCGCTCACCCCCGAAGACTGGAGGGCAAAGTCGGGTCCATCTATCCAACATCTTCTGCTGGTCACCCTCTGCAACTAGCCTGGGCTTTGGGGCTGCTACTACGGGCTAAACCCCTCCCACGGGCAGTGTGCCTGGGGTATGACGTGCTGCTGCTGCCTGACCTATGGACTGAGCGGTAGGAGTCTGGACTCCCCCTCCCGCTTGAGAAGTAGCAGAGTCAGCTGGAAATAAATCAGCCTGAGACATAGTGTCCATGAATCTCAGCATACGGCCCATGACCTCCTGGAAGCCTGGCCCCGTCATGAAATCCACTGGAGCAGGTGCTACTGGAGGCACCTTATCCCGCTCCTCCATAATAGGGTCCTCTGGTGGTGCCACTGGCGTAGCTCTGGGACGTCCTCGTCCCCTGCCTCGAGCAGGTGCTCTTCCCCTACCTCTACCCCGACCTTGGGCAGCCGGGGCAACAGCCTCTCCCGGACCAAGAACATTGGATGCACGCGCCTCACCATCTGTGAGAGAATAGAAGAATAAGCTTGAGTACATCATAGATTGCACGACAGGATATGAATAAAGGGAAGTTTCCTAACACCCCATAGCCTCCTGAGACTTACGTGAACCTAGTGCTCTGATACCACGTTGTCACGACGCAAATCTCGATTCAGGTTGCGATGGCGCCCAACGACGAGGTTAGGCCAGCCAATATAGAAACACTAAGTGTTACCTTTCCCCGTTACACAAATTTCCTCTTTTAACCAATTTTAAACAGGTATAAACATGATAATGGCGGTGATGTGAAATAAAACTACAAGTGCGGAAAAATCAACCAATAGGCATGTCACATAACATATGTACAACCAACAACCCAAAATAAACATCACGTGTGTGCCAGGAACTAGTGTCACGAGTGCCACGGGCAACTACTGAATATACAATAACTACAATATATACAGGGTCTCAGTCTGAATGAAATGGACAGAGAATATAACAAAAGAACTCCAGGATGCTGCTAGGAAGTCGCCGATAAAGCAGCTCACCGTGAAGTATGACCACGCTATCAATATCTAGCACAGGCATGATAATCAGATGTACCAGCTTCCGGACCTGTACAGTCAAGTACAGAAAAGAAAAGAAAGTGCAGCATGAGTACATATTAAATAAATATGTACCCAGTGAGTATCCCGCCTAAACTTGTAGAAGTAGTGATGAGAGGTCGACTCGATACTCACTAAGGTCCAACAGTACTAACTTATGATAGAATATAATGAAATACATTAAGCATGTCATGCAAAATAAGCAACAAGTACATATATATCAAAAGCAGAAATCCAAACAATTGCTGAACTAGACAATAAAGCACTTTCAAGGGTAAGACCACCGAACGATACAATAATCACAATTCTTAGATCCACCGTGGCGTACGGCCCGCTCCCATAAGGTACCTTCTACACTCTCCGTGGCGTACGACCCAATCCTATATTCATTTCAATTTCTTTTCAACACTGCCGTGGCGTACGGCACAATCCCATATATTTCATAATTTCTTAACACAGTCATGGCGTACGGCCCAATCCCATATATATTCAATTACTTTTAACACTGCCGTGGCGTACGGCCCGATCCCATATATTTCACAATTCTTTTCAATTCCGCCGTGGCGTAAGGCCCGCTCCCATATATTTCACAATTCTTTTCAATTCCGCCATGGCGTACGGCCCGCTCCCATATATTTCACAATTCTTTTCAATAAAGCCTCAGAAGAATAACATAATGCAAAACATAATTTCATCGTACATATGGCGTTACAATAAATCATATGAAGCATTACAAGGAATACATATTAGGCATTACAAGAAAAGGCATATAAGGCATTACGAGAAAAGCATACAAGGCATGATGTGGGTCTAACTACCCGGACATAACAATAATAGCCTCTACGTACGGACTCTCGTCACTCAGCGCGTACGTAACCCCCAAACAATTTACACATAGCATATACATCACCTATGGGGACAATTCCCTCTTACAAGGTTAGAAAGGAGGCTCACCTCGTGTCGAATCTACCCCTCGGACCACAATTGCGCCCGAAACTCCGAACTCTATACCCGAGGACTCGCAACTAGTCAAAAGGTGCGAAAGTAGATCAATGCATGCACAATGTGAGAAATTATCTTAGCTATTTAATAAAGTCGCCATTCTTGAAGAATTTCAAAATTCCAACCCCGGTCCCTCATGATCGAATTCCGAAAATTCTCAAAGGGATCACTCACCCAAAGCCTAAGGATCACTAAGGTGTGATTTCTACTTGACTTCATGGCCTAAAATGGAAAATTACAAAATCCTTAAGAACCCTAAAATTACTATCTAATTCTATGATTTTTAGATGATTTAGTAGTGAATTTAAATAGGAATTAATGTTAAAGCTAGAAGATTATGGGGTTTAACTTACCTCATACAGTGGGTGGTCGTGGGAGATGTTGTCCAAGCTTGGATGCTCTCTAATGGAAGTTGATGGTGAGAAAAATGGAGAAAAAACCGTAATTTGGACATTTATAAGGGGCTGGCAAAAGTGATTTCCGCACCTGCGACATTGGGACGGCAGGTGCGGTCCCGCACCTGCGAGAAAATCACCGCCCCTGCGGAAAAGGGCCTGGGACCCTGGAATCGCGCCTGCGGAGAAGGAGTCCGTGCCAGCGGTCCCGCTCTTGTGGCTTGGAGCTTGCACTTGCGGACTTTGGGCAAGGGGGCTGAGGTCGCGCCTGCGGAGGGGTTTCCGCACCAGCGGACCCGCCCTTGCAGATTAGGGCCTGGGACCCTGGCATCGCGCCTGCGGAGAAGGAGTCTGCGCCAGCAGTCCCGCTCTTGCAGCCTGGAGCTCGCACGTGCAGACTTTGGGCAAGGGGGCTGAGGTCGCGCCTGCGGAGGGGTTTCTGCACCAGCGGACCTGCCCCTGCGGAATTTGTTCCGCACCTGCGAGGCTGGGACCGCAGGAGCGGTCCTGCACCTGCGGCTGGGCAACCGCACCTGCGGTCACACCAGCAACAGCTGCACCAGCAGTTGCTTTAGCTGGTTTTTGGCCAAGTGCGGTGTCCGGGAGGCACTTGGGCCCACCAGAGCCCACGTCCAAATATACCAACAAGTCTGTATTCATGATACGGACTCGCTCGAACTTCCGAAACATGGAAAACAACAACGAAACTCTAAATTCACCCCAAAACCAAATTGATTCTAAACTTAAGAACTTGAAATTCTAGAATTCACTTCAATGCGCCGAACCGGCCTAAACTACTCGGAATGACTTCAAATTTTGCAGACAAGTTATAAGTGACACTGCAAAACTATTCCCGGTCTCGGAATTTCATTCGGACCTTGGGAACATAAAATCACCTTTCAAGCCAAATTTCCAATTCTTTAAAAACCTCAAACGTTCATTAACCCCAATTTTTCCTCATTTTGATCCGAAACCAACCAAATCAAGTCCGTTTCTTACCAAATTTCGCAGATAACTTATATAACACATATTGAACCTGTTCCGGGCTCCGAAATTATAATACGGGCCCGGCAGCACAGGTTTCACATAAAGGTTCATTTTCATAAGCCTTTAATATTTTCATAAAACAATTTTCTTTAAAAATTTATTTCTCGGACTTGGGTCCTCGGAATTCGATTCCGTGCATATGCCTAACTCCCATATTTTCCTACGTACCTTCCAGGACCGTCGGATCACAGATCCGGGTCCGTTTACCAAAAATGTTGACCAAAGTCAACTTTATTCAATTAATTATCATAAATTAAACTCTTAATCAAGTTTTCACATAAAGGCTTCCCGGCTACACGCCCGGGCTGCGCACACACATCGAGGTGAGATTAATAGAGGCTTTCGGGGCCTCGGAACACAGTCTAAATTAGATGCACATAAGATGACCCCTTTTTGGGTCATCACATGAATATAGTTGAGAACACTCCCTTTAATGTCGTCGAGGAAATTCCCGTGGGTCTCCATATGTGGTGGAGCGACTTGGGGGATGTTAGTAGAAAGTCTGCCGTAAAAGCTTTAGGCGAACTCACTGGCCTTCTGAAAATCAAGTCGAGGTTGGATATCGCCGAAGCTTTAGTGTCATTTTGGGACCCTTCCCGCAACGTGTTCCACTTTTCAGACTTTGAGTTGACACCCACGCTAGAGGGATTAGCGGGGTATGCTGGTCTAGGTAACAATCTTAGAAGCCGGTATCCAGTGGAACCTAGGGCGGTAACTCCACATAAGTTCTTGGATCTTTTGAACATTAGTCGGGACATTCAAGACTCACACCTGGATGAAGGGTTCTGCACTTTCTATTTCCTGTACAAACATTATGGAGATCCTCGGGGCTATGAAGCTGAAAATACGGGTCTGACTCACCACAAGAACCAGGCTAAATGGGAAGCCCGCAGGGGGTTAGCTTTCGTGGTAGCATTCTTGGGCACATTAATCTGCCCCAGAGGTGACGGACTTATAGATATCAAACTGGTAGGGATGGCGGATTTCATGACGAAAATGAACAGTGGCACTCTTATACCAATGATCTTAGCCGGGATTTACCGTGCCCTGACAATTTTCCAGTCAGGGGAAAAGTTCTTTGAAGGGTGCAATTTGCTCCTACATATTTGGATGATCGAGCACCTCTGTCACCGCCCAGGTTACACGAACTACGACTTAACCAGTTTGAATTGTATCGAAGAACACAATATTCGGGTAGAGGGCCACAAATTTCCGGAGGGTACAGAGGTCTGGCACTCACATTTGAGTTCATTGACCGCCGATCGAATCGAGTGGACATTCGGATGGCTCCCTGTCGGTGAGGTTATCAATATGTCCGCTGAAGTGTGATATCTTTTGTTAATGGGTCTGCGGAGTATCCACCCATATGCCCCACATCGGGTCTTACGGCAATTGGGTAGAAAACAAGGCATTCCACATGATGAGGACCTAAACCAACAAGACATTGAGTTGTGTCCGAGAGCTACATTTTCGAAAAACAGTGTCCGTCTGATCTAGAACCAGTGCAAATTCTTAGAGCCTCAGACTCGGGTAAGAAACTTATCTCAAGGGGAAGTAGAGCCAGCCTATATTTCTTGGTAAGGTAGAAGGGGACGAGAGCATCAAGAACCAGAGCGACCTGCGAAAAGACCTCACGTGCAGCATTTTACTGAGCAAACACAAGAACACTGGGGTTGGCTAGAAAAGGAAAACAACTACCAGGCTACAATAAGTAAACTGGAGGCCCAGATCCGAGGGCTCAAATTTGATAACACTTTACAAATTACTGCAGCCGAAGGGGAATGAAACAGGATGAACAAAGAAAATAAAGCCCTCCGGGCTCAAATCCAGAAAATGAGGATAGCCATTGAAAACCCCGAAAGAAGTAGAGTCGATGAAAGACTTGTCACTAGTCTCAGGAAAAAGTTGTGTAGCTATGGTGACGACCTGGACAAAGCCGAAGAAGATTTGACTCGAGTTCGAGCAAAGTTGGCAAACAATGCAGAAGAAAGGGCATAATTCGTGCAAAAATTGAAGAGACAACATGACCAAGAAGTTCTGGGTTTGAAAGAAAGAATGGCCACCTTTGAAAATGAGATGGCCAAACAAGAAAAAAGGTTTAAGGTAGAAAGAGAACAGTGCTATGACATGATAGCCCAGTTGGAAGAAGAATTGCGACAATGGAAAGAGCATAGTCACAAAGACGCCCAGGCTTTAGAGGCAAGATCTCAGCAGATCGTGTGTCTACTTCAGGAAAAAGGTATCATCAGGCAAAGGGTCCGGGAGATAGCTGATTACATTGTCACCAAATGCCATAAATGCGAAGATATGACTCGGACCACCTTCTTCTCAGCGGTTACGATCTTCGTCCACAAGATAATGGACGACCTCTACCGCCTCCAACAAGATATAGCACGCAGGCCCGTGGAAAGGCCGAATGATGCCCCACGGGTCCCTGAAGCAATGGAAGCACTGATGTATTTTTGATATTTCTCGAGTCTGTATTTTATTTTCNTGTACTGAAGTTTCCTATGAAGATTGAAAGTATTTTATCTAATGAATGAAAGTCCCGAAAAAATGTTTATTTCCTTCCTTCGGATTTAACCCTTGAACTACGTAATGATCTGATTCACGCGGCGTCGTGATACGTAGGCAATCCACATAGTATTCGATCATAATAGAGCAAAAAATAATATAATGAAAGAACGAAAAGAGTGATAAAATGATAGAGAAAAACAAAAGGTGAAAATAGAATTTAAAAAAAAGGGGTGGGGGGGGGGGAGTTCAAATCCAAGAAAATAAAGCCAGGATGAGACACACAACTGTTGCAAAACATATAGAAAGCGTTCAATTGCCTAGGTGCATTGCATACCCCAAACATGCGATTCCCTATGTGATAAATGTTTCAACCTAACACTTTGTTGGTTCACTCTGAAAGGTGTTTTTCTAAGGTGGTTGGTTTTTGCGGTAACCTGGCTTCCCATCCTTACTTCACTAGATCAAAAAGAAGCATATAAATGACATCCGAAAGTCACTTATTCGTCAACTCTTCAATGGAGGACCCAAATCCACTCATCCCAACATCTGAGTCAGCCACAGCTGAAGAGAATAGGATCTTGCGTTGCCGCATGCTGGACATGTGGGACGCGTGGTCCAATGGTAGGGAACCGCCCAGCTCCATCCTGGGTTTCCCCGAGATAATCCCCAGGACAAGTGGAACTTCTAACATCCCTATAAGTTACCCGGCCATGCCATTCGGATACCCAACTATGTTGGCTCATTTTGCCGGAAGGCCTTCTGAGGTTCGCCCTCAGGTCCGTTTTCCGGTGCATCTTCAAACATCTTCACTGCACCCCTGAGCTCCGCCATGGCTCCACCAACTATCACCGGGCCAAGCTTTGAGCCACCGGCATTTACATTCCAAAGACCATCATTTCTGGGGCACCACTCATGTCACTCCCGATTCATACCCCAAACAACCTCAGTATGAAGTTACTTTGGGACGAGATAAGAAAATCCCCGAGCACGAAGAAATGGCTCGGAAAATGAAGAGTATTGAGCAGGGCCTCATGAATATACAGGGGCTGAGCGGGAAGAGAAGCATCTCCTATGCCGATTTGTGCATGTTCCCCCATGTCCATTTGCCGCTCGGGTTTAAAATCCCCAAGTTCGAAAAATATGACGGACATAGGGACCCCATAGCTCATCTGAAAAGGTATTGCAACCAACTCCGAGGAGCAGGTGGGAAAGAGGAACTTCTCATGGCATATTTCGGAGAGAGCTTAACAGGGATTGCATCAGAATCGTACATGGACCAGGATATATCCCACTAGCACGTATGGGATGACCTAGCCCGGGACTTTGTTCGACAATTCCAATACAACATGGATATCGCTCCCGATAGAAACTCTCTATCCAACCTTAAAAAGAAATCCTCGGAAAGTTTCATAGAGTACGCTATTAAGTGGCGCGAGCAGGCGTCTAGGGTCAAACCTCCGATGGATGAGGTCTAAATGGTCCGTGTTTTTCTACAAGCACAAGAAATGGATTACTTTCAAAATATGATGTCCACCATGGGAAAACCATTTGCAGAAGCAATCAAATTTGGAGAAATGGTTGATAATGGTCTAAAGACCAGTCGTATCTTGAGCCAATCGGCCATAAGAGAAACCTCACAGGCCATCCAAAATGGATCCGGGAGTGCAGCCAATAGAAAGAATAAAGAAGAAGGGGCCATGATGGCTTCCTATGTCAGGGGTTCTCGGCAATACTCAGGTCCATTCCCCAAAACTTCCCAACACTACTATCCTCACCAAAACGCAGCTTATACTACGTCCCCTTTTCTCTATGCGGTGATGAATGCTCAGTCGCATCTCAGGCCGCAACAACAATACAACTAGAACAGAGCTCCACCCCCAAGAAATAACCATCCTCCTCCAGCTCCATATAATCCACGCCCTCCTCAAAACAACTACACGTACAATGCTTACCCCCGTGAGCCACCAAGGAAACTTAATTTCACTCCTATCAGTGAGCTGTATTCAAGTCTTTTCCCAAAGTTGGTCCAGATGGGGCTTCTGCAGCCCGTACCTCCGACCAAGCAAAACCCAGCATCAGTGTCATGCAAACCCGAAACCAATTGTGCCTACCATTCCGGAGCAGAGGGGCACGACACGGAGGATTGCTGGACTCTCAAGCGGGCTGTGGAGAAGCTTATAGAGCAAAATAAGGTAGTGTTAAGGGATGAAGAAGCTCCCAATGTGACTAACAATCCATTGTCCGCCCATAACAATGGGTCCGTTATCGACATGATCTGCGAGGACCAAGATTTTGATCCAGTTTTGAAGACTATCATCGCCATCGCAGATGTGGAGAAAAAGCCCAAGGCAGCACCCAAGCTGGTCCAGGCATCCCTCGGGACATGGGGAAGGCTGAAATCAAGACAAAAAGAGGACCCTCTAAAGACGTTGTTCTTTACGTCCCCAGAGCACCCAAGAAGGAACAAGGCCTGTTAAGTCCTCCCAGAAGGCTACAATTCAACAAAGCCATGATGAATGGCCCGAGAATGTATGTACCAAAGGGGACGTACGTGGCGCGGGTGCAAATAATTTCACCAAGGCTGAATGAGCCTGTGGTTATTAGCCATGCGTCGCAAACTCCCGTGAAGGATACTATTGCCGTCCCTTGGAACTACAACAGGACGGTAGTAACATACAAAGGGGAAAAGATCACAGGGGAAGCAATTGAAGCAAACTCCTCTAAAAAAAATACCCAATCTGAGAGAACTGGCAAAACACAAGCACAAACGCTTCCCTCTTAAAAGACCTATCACCGCCAAGGAGGTTGAAGAGTTCTTTAAGAAGATGAACATGACTGAATACGCCACAATTGAAGAACTCAGGAAAACTCCTGACCAAGTCTCACTCTTATCTCTGTTGATGGGCTCAAACGAGCATCAAACAATACTCTTGAAAATGCTTAATGAAGCGTATGTGCCGGCGGAGACCTCAGTCGAACAATTAGAAAGAATGGCCGAGCGTTTCTTTGAAGTAAACAAAATTTCTTTCAGCCAGAATGATCTACCTCCCGAGGGAGCCACTCACAACAAAGACTTACACTTAACAGTTAAAAGTGAGGGATATTATGTGAAGAGAGTTATGCTTGATGGAGGTTCCGGGGTAGATATTTGCCCTTTATCAACACTACAGGGAATGGGAATCAGCACTGAGAGAATCAGTCCAAATAACGTCTGTGTCTGCACCTTTGACGGTATCAAAAGGGACACCATCGACGAAATAGACATAGTCATGACAATCGGCCCTGTGGATTTTACGGTAACCTTCCAAATCTTGGATATGGATACCTCATATTACTTCCTGCTAGGAAGACCATGGATTCACGACGTCGGGGCAGTGCCATATACCCTCCACCAGATGGTCAAGTTTGAGCAGGAAAATTAAGAGATAGTGGTCCATGGGGAGGACGAGCAATCAATATACAGAGACCCCTCGGTCCCCTATCTCGAAGCCAGAGAAGGAAGTGAGCATATTGTCTATCAGGAGTTTGAAATTGTGCTTGCTGGTCAGCACGAAGAAGGTACTTTGTGCCCGCATCCTTGTCTATAAAATGCATCAGTCATGGTCTCTACCGACATGATTAGACATGGATACAAACCCGGAAAGGGGCTTGGGGTAGTCCTACAGGGTATCACTGAACTGATCTCTCTACTTGTTGCTGAAAACTTCTACCGCATAGGTTTCCAGGCCACAGAAGCCGATGTGGAATGGGCCAACGCTTGAATGAAATATGGTTGGGACTTGCCTCAACCAGTTCCCCACATTACTGAAACTTTCATCGAACCACAATATGTCGAAGAAGAAGAAGAGGCCTTTACGGCCGAAGAAATTGAAGGAACCTGCGAGGCCATGAAGCAGATGTTGTATGAAACTAACATGGTTCAGTTGGGAGAAGGCTCAAGAACCGCTGAGGTGAAATACATGGGCCCAAACGCCAAGTTGCAAAACTGGAGAGCTACTTCATTCCCCGTTAGGCGGGAGTCCCGGTAGTTCAGTTTTGTCATCTTTCCTGCACTATGAGTTATTTTAGGGTGTAACTCACGTGTTTTATATTTACTACCTTTTGAATTCCTATGTAAACCCTCTTACGTTCAAATTCAATGAAATGAAATCAAAATTTCATCATCTATTATTCTTTCTGATTTTTTCTTATTTTTCTTATTTTTAGTCCTAATAATGTGGCCTTAAATAACATGACATGCTTGCGGACTTCACGCTCTGATCTTAATACGTTGTCTAACCTCGAAATAATGAATCAAGAACCAGAATATGATGAAGAATAGTCTTTTAGGGAAATAAACCGAGAATTAGAACAATTCGAGAATAAGCCTAAGCCAAACTTAAACGAAAAAAAAACCCGTCAACTTGGGTAATGCAGAAGAGGTTCGAGAAACCATGATAAGCATCCACACTGATGAAAGATTTTACGGACGCTTTGATTCAACTTCTATTTGAATTAAAAGACGTGTGTGCTTGGTCCTATGACGACATGCCCGGACTAAGTGTGGAATTTCTTGCTGGTACATAAATTGCCGATCTATCCCGGTTATCCACCCATCCAACAAAAGCAGAGGAAATTAAAAACAGACATGAGTGATAAAATCAAAGAAGAGGTCACTAAACAATTAAACACTGGAGTGATCCGAGTGGTCCAATACACCACCTGGCTGGCCAATGTGGTTTCAGTACCTAAAAAGGACGGAAAGGTCAGAGTATGTGTCGACTACCGAGATTTGAATAAAGCAAGCCCTAAAGATAACTTTCCACTACCAAACATACATATCCTGGTAGACAATTATGCCAAACATGAGGTACAGTCTTTCGTGGATTGCTATGCTGGATACCACCGGGTATTGATGGATGAAGAAGATGTAGAAAAGATAGCCTTCACTACACCCTGGGGCACCTATTGTTACCGAGTCATGCCTTTCGGTCTAAAGAACGCTGGGGAAACATATATGAGGTCCATGACCGCTATTTTCCATGACATGATACATCAGGAGATTGAGTTATACGTGGATGATGTGATTATTAAATCCAGGACGCAAGATGACCATGTCAAGCATCTGAGGAAATTCTTCGAACACTTGCGAAAGTATGATCTAAAATTAAACTCGACCAAGTGTGCTTTCGGATTTCCATCTGGGAAATTACTGGGGTTTATAGTCAGTCGACGGGGCATCGAGCGGACCCGACAAAGATAAAATCTATTCGGGATCTCCCGCCTCCAAGAACCAAGAATGGGGTCATGAGTCTGCTGGGTAGGTTGAATTACATCAGCAGATTCATCGCTCAGTTGACATCCACTTGTGAGCCTATATTCAAGTTGTTGAAGAAAGATGCAGCCATCAAATGGACAGACGAATGCCAGAACGCTTTCGATAAGATCAAAGAATATCTATCGAACCCGTCAGTGCTAGTCCCACCAGAACCAGGAAGACATTTGTTCTTATACCTGACGATGTTAGAAAATTCCGTCAGGTGTGTTCTCGGGCAACATGGCGCAACCGGGAAGAAAGAACAGGCCATATATTACTTTAGCAAGAAGTTCACGAGCTACGAAGCCAAGTATACGCTGTTGGAAAGAACTTGCTGCGCTCTAACTTGCGTGCTCAGAAGCTCCGACATTATTTGTTGGCTTATACCACCTACCTCATCACTAGGCTGGATCCATTGAAGTACATATTCCAAAAGCCAATGCCCGTCGGGAGGTTAGCAAAGTGGAAGATTTTGCTCACCGAATTCGGCATGGTCTATGTCACTCGCACGGTAATGAAAGCCCATTTGGTAGATCATTTGGCAGAAAATCCTGTCGATGACGACTACCAACCTCTGAGTACTTACTTCCCAGACGAGGAGGTAAATTCAGTAGAGATAACTTCTGAGGATGCCAGCATTTGGAAAATGTTCTTTGACGGAGCTGTAAATGCAAAAGGTGTTGGTATTGAGGCAATCTTGATTTCACCCACGGGACAGCACTATCCCGCCATGGCCCACCTTCGGTTCTTCTGTACAAACAATACTGCCGAATATGAAGCTTGTTTAATGGGTATGAACATGGCTATTGACATGAATGTAGAAGAGTTAGTGATCATGGGGGATTCAGACTTGATCATCAAACAGGCTCAGGGAGAATGGGAAACTCGAGAGGTTAAGCTCCTTCCATACAAACAATATGTGGAAGATCTTAGCAAAATATTCAAAGTTGTCAAATTCAGATATATTCCTCGATGCCACAACGAGTTAGCCGATGCACTAGCTACCCTAGCTGCGATGCTACCATATCGGGGTAATGTTCACATCGACCCCTTGGAAATTCAAATCAAGGAAAGGCATGGTTATTGCAACACAGTCGAAATAAAGTTTGATGTCCAACCATGGTATCATGATATCAAAAGATTCTTGAAAACAAAAGAATATCAGAGCAGGCCGATGGGGACCAAAAGAGGACCATCCGGAGACTCGCCATCAGTTTCTTCCTAAGTGGGGAAGTACTATATAAGAGGACTCCCGATCTGAATCTATTAAGATGTGTAGATTCCAAGGAAGCCGAAAAGATCATGAACGAGGTGCATTCAGGAGTATGCGGTCCCCACATGAATGGTTACGTCCTCGCAAAGAAAATCTTGCGGGCCGGGTATTATTGGATGACCATGGAGAAAGATTGTTTTAGCTTTGTCCAAAAATTCCATAAGTATCAAATACACGGCGATTTGATTCATGCACCACCATCAGAATTGCATCCTATGTCAACACCTTGGCCGTTTGGTGCCTGGGGAATGGTTGTCATCGGGCCAATCGAGCCAAGGGCCTCAAACGGGCACATATTTATATTGATCGCTATCGACTATTTCACAAAATGGGTTGAGGCAGTCACATTCAAAGTTGTCACCAAGAAATCAGTGGTGGATCTCGTGCACTCTAATATCATCTGTCGTTTTGGTATCCCAAAGACTATCATTACCGACAATACTGCGAATCTAAATAGTAACTTGATAAGGGAGGTATGTGAACAGTTCCAAATCACACACCGCAACTCCACCCCTTATCGACCCAAAGCCAATGGCGCCGTTGAAGCAACAAACAAAAATATTAAGAAAATCCTCAGGAAAATGATTCAAACTTCCAAGCAATGGCACGAGAAATTGCCTTTAGCATTACTGGGATATCGCACGACAGTGCGCACGTCGGTTGGATCTACTTCTTATCTATTGGTTTATGGCACTGAAGCCGTAATACCTGCAGAAGTTGAAATTCCCTCCCTTCGGATTATTGTCGAAGCATAAATTGAGGATGATGAATGGGTCAAAACCTGATTGGAGCAATTAACTTTGATTGACGAGAAAAGGATGGCCGCAGTTTGCCACGGGCAGTTGTACCAACAAAGAATGGCCCGCGCCTTCAATAAGAAAGTGCGGCCTAGGAACTTTGAAGTAGGGAAACTTGTTTTAAGACGTATCCTCCCACACCACGAAGAGGCGAAAGGAAAATTCGCCCTATATTGGAAAGGTCCATACATCATAAGGAAATTGCTTCCAAAAGGAGCATTGTACTTGGGAGACATCGAAGGAAATGACCCGGAGACGGCTGTCAATGCAGATGCGGTCAAAAGGTATTATGTTTGACCTTTTTCGTGATGACGATACTTATGATCGAAATGACGAAGGCTTTTCATCCATGCTACCCCAAACACTATCATTTTTGGAAACCCTTTGAGCCAGTTACTCTTCCTTGACTACCATCTTTGGAACTTCAAAAACAAAAAGAGAAAGAGAAGAAAAAGAAAAAGAAAGAAAAAAAAATCAAAATCAAAATCAAAAGAAAATCGAAAACAAAAAAAAACAATAACAAGGAACCAAAAAAAAAACCAAAACAAAAACAAAATGTTTCCTGAACTACGTCTGACTTGATTCCAAAAGGATACGTAGGCAGCCTCTCCCTGGGGTTCAATCACACCAAAATAAAAATCCATATTTCCCCCAAGAGTTTAAGTTGGGGCAAGCGTTGAGATTCGACAATGATTCACCTGAAAGTTCCAAGGATGTAATTCAATACAAATTCTTTTACCCCAAATCCTATTCAAGTCCTTCCGGTCGATCCGCAAAGAAAAGCCAGAATGGGAAGATAAATCTATCTGGACCTCATACAAGCAATGAGAGAAATTAAAATGAGAGAGTCTTATCGGTGAAAACCCACACGGGCACCATAAGGCGGTGGTGAGTAGAGAAATTAAAAATGAGAGACTCTTGTTAGTTGAAATGTTGGGTCCCATGTGACCGATCACCACAACAAAAGCTGGAAAGCCAAGGTCCCCGGATTTGGAAACGAAACCTAATCCCCAGCAAGCAAGCGGTAGAGATCTTCGTCAAAAGAGCCGAGATCAAGCAGTTGAAATAATCAAGGCCACAAAACCAACCACCATTTCAAGCTAACAAATTGTTCTTTTTTTAAATAACAAACAGGTGCAACTCAAAAGCAATCGTGCAAAAAGCAAGTGCAACCAAGAGAAAATGCGCAAGAGCTAAAAGCAGCTTTGCAGCAACAACTACAAAAGGGAAGTTTTCTCCAAAATCCTTTCTCGTATTCATTCAAAAGAGAAGAAGAAGTGTTGAAAACAACTCAAATCTGGAGTGGTATTGTAACGACTAGACCGGTCGTTTTGAGATCCAGCGCGTCGTTCAGTAGTTGAGAGTCATGAACAGCTTCATTTTGGGTATTGTGACTTGTGGGTATTGTCAAAGTTGAAATTCAGGGGGTTCATGGTTAAATTGAAAGGAAAATTCTCATTTCAGAAGCCTTAAGTTGAGAAAATTAAGTAAGAGTGGAATTTTGAGTAAACTGTGATGACCCAAAAGGTCATCTTATGTAAATTTAATTATGACTGTGTTCCGAGGCCCCGAAAGCCTCCGTCAATCTCACCTCGATGTGCGTGCGCAGCCCGGGCGCGTAGCCGGGAAGCCTTTATGTGGAAACTTGATAAAGAGTTGAATTTATGATAATTAGTTGAATAAAGTTGACTTTGGTCAACATTTTTCGTGAACGGACCCGGATCCGTGATACGACGGTCCCGGAAGGTCCGTAGGAAAATATGGGACTTGGGCGTATGTCCGGAATCTAATTCCGAGGACCCAAGTCCAAGAAATGAATTTTTAAAGGAAATTGTTTTATGAAAATATTAAAGGCTTATGAAAAATGAACCTTGATGTAAAACTTGTGCGGCGGGGCCCGTATTATGATTCTAGAGCTCGGAACAGGTTCAATATGTGTTATTTAAGTTATCTGTGAAATTTGGTAAGAAACAGACTTGATTTGACGGGTTTTGGATCAAAATGAGAAAATTGGAGTTAATGAAGTTTTGAGGATTTTTAAAGAATTTGAAATTTGGCTTGAAATGTGATTTTATGTTACCGATGTCCGAATGAAATTCCGAGACCAGGAATAGTTCCGTTATGTCATTTATAACTTGTCTGCGAAATTTGAATTCATTCCGAGTAGTATAGACCGATTCGGCGCATTGAAGTGAATTCTAGAATTTCTTAAGTTCTTAAGTTGATTTAATTTGGTTTTGGGATTGAATTTTGAGTAAACGACCTCGGAATCAGGATCCGAAGGTTCCAGCAGGTTCGTATGATAATTTCAGACTTGGGCATATGTCCGGATCGGGATTTGTATAACCCGAGAGCGTTTGGTGTATATTGTGGAAGTTAGTATTTTTGACGAAATTTCCTAAGTTTGGCTTGAAGCGCATTTCAATGATATTGATGTCTGTTTGGGATTACGAGTTTGAGAATAGCTTCGTATGATGATTCTGGAGTTGGGAGCGCGATCGGAAGTGAATTCGGATGTCCGAAGGTCATTTTGAAGTCATTTGGCTAAAGATAGAAATTTGAAGGTTTTTGAGAAGTTTGACCGAGAGTTTGACTTTTTGATATCGGGCTCGGATTCCAGTTCCAAAAGTTGGAGCAGGTCGTAATGTCGAATATGACTTTTGTGCAAAATTTGGGGTTAATCGGACGTGATTTGATAGGTTTCGGCATCGGATGTAGAAGTTGAAATTTCGAAGTTCATAAAGTTTGAATTTTAGTGCGATTCGAGATTTCGGCGTTGTTTGATGTGATTTGAGGCCTCGAGCGAGTTCGTATCATGTTTTGGGACATGTTGGTATAATTGGTTAAGGTCCCGAGGGCCTCGGGTGGATTTCGGAAGGTTAACGGAATGAATTTCGGTCAAAAGAAAGAAGGAAAATTGCAGAAATTTTCTGCAGATTTTGGACAGCAATTAGTGCACGAGGAGCCTACTTTGGAAGCTTATATATCGCAATCTATAAGGAATCTGAAAATGTGCAAAACATGAAAGTTGTAGCCCTTGCAATCTAGTTTTCAGAATGTTAAACCATGCATCATTTGGACATTTGTACTTGAATGTATGATAGGTTGAAGATGGCTGGTCGAGCAGTTTCGATAGAATTTCAGATGCACAGGGCTGACTTAGAAGCTCATATCTCGGAATATATAAAGGGTTATATGGGGTACAACCTATCAAATTAAAGATCTTTGAGCCTAGTTTCTAAATCCTAAAACCGTTTATTATTTGGATATTTGTACAAGACCTTATGGGTGTCTTAACAGAAGGTGTTCAACAAGGGAATATTAATAGGATGTACAACCTGTGCAGCACAAGTGCAAGGTACAACTCGATGAAGCCGGGGCAGATTCTTTAAACTCGAATTTTGGTCATTTCTTTCATTTGGCTTGGATGATTTTGGAGAGCATTTCAAGGGGGATTTCATCAAGCATCAAAGGTAAGTTGTTTCTACTTATTTCCAAGCTAAATACAAGATTTATTACATAGATTGGATATGAGAAATTCGGAAAAATGTGGGGAAATTGCAAGGAAACTTAGAATTGATTAAATTTGATTTTAGCCATGAATTTGAGCATGAAAATTGTAACAAATTGTATATTTGAGTTAGTAAAGTTATGGGTAGAATTTATCTTCGAGAAATTTCGGAATCCGGGCACGTGGGCCCGAGGGCATTTTGGTCAATTCCTTGAGCGGAGTTGGGAAATTATATAATCTGAATTTTTAGAAAATATTAGAGTACACTTTCATTGAATTATCGTTATTTGGATAGTTTGGGGGCGTTGCGCATCCCTTGGGGTCGTCGTAAGGGCTTGGAAGCCGGTTATGGAGCTTCGGAGCGAGGTGAATCTCCTTTCTAACCTTGTAAGAGGAAATTGTCCCCCTAGGTAACTTCAAATGCTATGTGTACTTGTTTGGGGGCTACGTGCGCACCAAGTGATGAGATTCCGTACGTAGTGGCTATTATTGTTTTGTCCGGGTAGTTAGGCCACATCATGTTCATTGTTTTCCCTGTCATGATGTAAATATGCTCTATGCTTCTGTTCTGATTGGTGATGTTTCATCTAAAGGATAGTGATACTTGACTCGTTTCCATTGTTCTTGTTTTTCATTATGGGATCGGGCCGTACGCCTCAGCGGAGTGATGCGAGTGATTACACTATGGGATCGGGCCGTACGCCACGGCGGAGTGATGAGAGTGATTACACTCTGGGATCGGGCCGTACGCCACGGCGGAGTGATGAGAGTGATTACACTCTGGGATCGGGCCGTACGCCACGGCGGAGTGATGAGAGTGATTACACTCTGGGATCGGGCCGTACGCCACGGCGGAGTGATGAGAGTGATTACACTCTGGGATCGGGCCGTACGCCACGGCGGAGTGATGAGAGTGATTACACTCTGGGATCGGGCCGTACGCCACGGCGGAGTGATGAGAGTGAATTCATTATGGGATCGGGTCGTACGCCACGGCGGAGTGATGCGAGTGATTACACTATGGGATCGGGCCGTATGCCACGGCGGATTGATGAGAGTGAATTCATTATGGGATCCGGTCGTACGCCACGGCGGAGTGATGAGAGTGATTACACTATGGGATCAGGTCGTACGCCACAGCGGAGTGATGAGAGTGAATTCATTATGGGATCAGGTCGTACGCCACGGCGGAGTGATGAGAGTGATTACATTATGGGATCGGGCCGTACGCCACGGCAGAGTGATGAGAGTGAATTCATTATGGGATCGGGTCGTACGCCACGGCAGAGTGGTGAGAGTGATTTCACTTTGGGATACAGGACTTGCTTGATTTCCACTGTTATTTGGATACCTCTTATTGATGCATTTCGATGTTTATTTGTCTTACATGCCTACTGTTTTCCTTATATCCTGTCTGTTATTATCACTGTTGGACCTTAGTGAGTATCGCGTCGACCTCTCGTCACTACTTCTTCGAGATTAGACGGGATACTCACTGGGTACATATATGTATATGTACTCATACTACACTTTCTGTGCATTTTGTTGCACAGGTACCTTTATAGTACAATGATTGATTTGGAGACTTATACGGGCTGCATTCATCCAGAGGCGTTCCACAGCTGCCGGAGTCTCCCTTCTGTGTACTTACATTTTCTATTTAATGCCTTTGTCAAATTTGTTTTTCGGACAAGCGTTGTATAATTGTATAAATCCTTAGAAATTGCTCATGTACTTGTGTCACCGGGTTCT
>ML288472.1:0-43959 GCA_005239495.1 Nicotiana undulata
GGGTCTATACTGCTCGGAATGACCCCAAATTTTGCGGGCAAGTCATAAATGACTATATGGAACCATTGCCAGTTCCGGAATTGCATTCGGACCATGATATCATGAGGGCCAATTCCAGGCTGAATTCTAAATCACATGAAATCCTGAATTCCAATTCAGGTGCCGAAATACTCCCGGGTCATCAGAAACCCGAGGCGAACACACTCCCAAGTCCAAAATCATCATCTGGAGCTTCTGGAGCTTTCAGAACTCAATTCCGAGGTCGTTTGCTAAAAATGCTGCTCGGAACCAAAATTTGCCAAATAGGCTAGCCTTCAGGAACCAAGTGTTCCTGAACTGGCCAAATCACTTCTGAATCTCGAACTACCTGCCCACACAAATAAGGCACGAGTAGCCGCTATGGAAAGAGTCATTCACGGGAACAGAGTCCCAACACACAAAACGACCGGCTGGGTCATTACATAGGGGAAATAGAAAAGAAATATTTTTAAAATTTTCTTATATTTTTTCAACGATATCCTTATATTTTTCTTTCTTCTTGAAATGAGAGAGTAAAATAGAAATTTCAACTATATATATTAAAATCGTAGAAATGGTAGCGTAATAACCTCCAGAATACTTAACAATAGCCACTTAAAATTTATGTAAAAATTTAATGACTTCTTCAGTGGCTTCTCGAGGAGAAATTGTTAATATACTGTTAGGATCGGTAAAATGTTCATTAACAACTTCAGTTATAGGCAATATATACTTATAGAAATATTTAATAATATATATGTACAATTCCACCGAGTAACAATTTCATCTGGCATCAACCTTGGGGGTAAGGTTATGTTCCATGCACTTAGCCTTAATTTCCGTAATTCTAGATTGTCTATTATTTTCTTGAATAACACCAACTACTCTTCTAACATGAGTAATACAAGTTAAGAATTAATCACGACTACTTTTAATAATTAAGTCATAAACATGACATGCACACCTAACACAGAAGATGCCATCAAGTGGTGTTTTAATTGTGAAATAATGGTACTATTGTTAGAAGCGTTATCAAAAGACATGCACAATACTTTTTGAGTAAGATTGGAAAAATCCACAACTTTGCAAATAGTAACATTTATAAATATAATATGGCTCTGATCTTCATTATATTTTAAAGCAATAATGCATTTTTGCGTTACAAAATTATTATCTATCGAATGATATGTAGTTGTCAAATAATTATTTTCATTAGCAGCATGACCAATATCAGAAGTAAGAGAAAACTCTACAAGGAAGGTTTTCAAACAAATAACATATGTATGTCTGATATTGTCCATGAAACCTAAAGATATCAAATCTACAGGTACTTCTAGGAATACCTTCAAATAAAGGGTTGTAAATTCTTTGAATATGTCACGACCCAAAATCCTATGAAAGGTCGTGATGGCACCGGACACCTCTGTCAGGCAAGCCAACAATAAACGTTAATTAAATTTCTATTAATTTTGAAATCATTACTTTCCATTACATTATATAATAATCAATAAACTTTACTGAGTAAATAACGATGTCTTAACAAATTCAATTAACAAATAAATTCTGAAGTCATCCCAGAACCCGCTGTCACAAGTGCATGAGCAATTTCTAGGAAACAAATGTAATACAATAACTGTCCGGAATACAAATTGGACAGAAAAAAATACAATACTCTGAAGGAGACTCTGCTGGCTGCGGGCCGTCTCGAGGGATGCAGCTCACCTATGTCTCCAAATCAACCACACAGCTATGCCCACAATGCCACAATCCATACTTGTACCTGTACATCAAAACGTACTGCAAGTGTAGTATGAGTACGAAAACAACGCGTACCCAGTAAGTATCTTGCCTAACCTCGAATAAGTAGTGAAGATAGGTCGACTACGACGCTTAACTAGCGGTCCAATAATATCAGGTACAGTAACGAAATGAATATATATGAAATAGAGTAAATATATAAAACAAACAATTATAAATTACACGGTACGATTCCCTCCTTACAATTCACTCAACTCTCAATTAGCTAATTTCTTCCGTAACCAAAACATATACATAGATATAGGGGGTTTCATCAAAGAGTTTGTTATACTTCCATTAAGGGGAAAACCCTCAGATACACTGGCTTCTAGACAAATATTACGCACGATTCAATGAGGATAATATATATATATATATATATATATATATATAGAGAGAGAGAGAGAGAGAGGAAATTCCTAGGCGTACAATCCGATCATACATAAAAGTAAATCGTGCATTGCCGAAGGGTCGAACGACGCGAACAATAGATGCATCTATTAACCTGCCGAGGCGAACGACCCTCTCCCATGAGAGTGTGGTACATAAATCCTGCCGAGGCGAACGGCCTGATCCCATAAGAGTGTGGTAGGAGGACTTACCCCGCTCGCGAATCATACATGCGACGCAGTTACACATAGATTTCTCGAGTTATTAAAGTATTCATTCATTTCTTTGCAAAACATGAACTTTCAATGTAAACTTTCAAGATTCCCATTTTTATAAGAATTTTCGATTCCTTTCAAAAATATATAATAAGTATGCTCAATCCAGCTTCTTCCCAAAGCAAACAATAAAGACAAATCAAATATAATAACACAAAGCATGATGTAAGCCTAAACTACCCGGACATAGGCATAACTAGTAGCTACATACGGACTTTCGTCACCTCGTGCGTAAGTAGCCCCCCACAAATAGTAGCACATAATTAATTATTTCACCTATGGGGACAATTCCCTCTTACAAGGTTAGAAAGGAGACTTACCTCGCTCCGAAGTTCCATAACCGGCTTCCAAGCCCTTCCGATGACTCAAATTGATGCATAACGTCACAAAACTAGCCAATGATTGTGCAAACCCATAAATATATACTCAAATACTCATAACAATTAAATTTGTAACAAGTTCTAACCCCAATCCCAAGGTCGATAAAATCACCCTCGGGCCCACATGCTCGGATACCGAAATGTTTCGAAGATAAAGTTTACCCATAACCTCACGAACTCAAATACATAATTTATGTCAGATTCCATGCTCAAATAAAATCGAAAAATACAATTTTCTAGGTTTTTCTTCAAAACCCTAAGTTTCCACTAATTTCCCATGATTTTTCATGTTAAAATATAGATATAATCCAAGTAATTAACTTGCAATATGTGGAATTAACTTACCTCCAAGTTTCTAGGTGAATACCCCTCTCAAGAAGTTTTAAAAAATCACCCAAGAATGAATAAATGAGCAAAAATGCTCAAACCCCCAGCTTAAACACTCACTGCCCTGCGATCTTCGCGCTCAGGGAAAAACCTTCGCGCCTGCGGTGTCCGCGCCTACGGCAAAACCTTCGCGCTTGCAGTGTCCATGCCTGCAATGGAGTTTCGCACCTGCAGTCTTCGCACCCGCAGCCAAATTCTTTACGCTTGCGATGCCTAGCCAACCCATGCCTTTTCGCTTCTGCGACTCATGCCCCGCTTCTACGAGCTCGCACCTTCGGCTATCCAAGCGCAGGTGCGATCACGCCAGAAGTTAGGAGCTTCAGCTTATGCTTTCCAAGTTCAAACTTGGTCCGAGCCTCGTCCGGTTAACACCCGAGGCCCCCAGGGCCTCATCCGAACATACCAACAAGTTCCAAAACATGTTACAAACTTAGTCGAGCCTTGAAATCACATCAAACAACATCGAAATCATGAATCGCAACCCGATTCAAGCTTAATGAACTTAGAACTTCAAACTTCAACATTGATGCCAAAACCTATCAAACCACGTCCGATTGACCCCAAATTTTGCACACAGGTCATATACGACATTACGGTCATACTCCAACTTCTGTAATCCAAATCTAACCCCTATAGCAAAAAGTCCACTTCCGGTCAAACTTCTCAAAAACCTTCAAATTTCTAACTCTAGCCAAATGACTCCAAGATGACCTACGGACCTTCGAATTTACTTCTGATCACGCTCCCAACACCAGAATCACCATACAGAGCTATTCCCAGACTCAAAATCCCAAACGGACATTGATAACACTAAAATGAACTTTAACCCAAATTTATGAACTTCTTCCAAAATGCCAACTTCCATAATAGACGCTGAAATGCTCCCGGGTCATCCAAAACCCGATCCGAACATATGCCCAAGTCCGAAATCATCCTACGAACTTGCTGGAACCTTCAAAACCCAATTCTAAACTCAAAAATACAACCTTAGTCAAATCTTCCAACGTAAAGCTTCTTCAACGAGAATTCTCTTTACAAATCAACTCCAAAACTCCCAGAATTCAATTCCGACCATGCGTACAAGTCATAATACCTGAAGTGAAGCTGCTCATGACCTCAAAACGCCAAACGACATGTTAGATCTCAAAACAACCGGCCGGGTCGTTACAGAATATACATAACAAAGTATGATGAAGAAGCAAAAGGAAAAGGGAGACAACCCAAAGTAATTTTTTTTTACAACTTCTCATGGTCCTTTATTTTATCATATTTCAAAAGTTCTCCAGTAGTCAGATCTATAGTTGCTTGGTTTTCATCTAAATCTACACCCCAATATATAGGGTGTTTATTTGTATGTGTCGACTAAGTGAACCCGTCCACCCATTATACCCTCCAGTCGAATGTTGAAATCTTCTCTACAAATTTTGCACTTAATACTATCAATATTCTCTATTTTCTCAACAAAAAAAAATCAAACTCTATTCTCCTTCTCCGATCCCTAGTAACAGGGGCCGCATGTAGTATACTGATGCAGAGACCACCACCCTTGTTAGACTGAATTTGACCAACTCCAACACTACTACGTGTAGATGGTGTCTCATCATCAATAAATTCATAGTCTTCTATACCATAATCTTCTTGCAATTGTTCATAATCTATATTATTATCAGGTGATATTTTAGAAACATATGTAAAGTCATTTATATTACAATTAGAAGTTGAACAAGCACCTCATGTTTCTTATTTTCCCTATTACCCAAATTAGTGACCTTACTACTAACTCGTTTTGCCGCATTAAATATATCTATTGTGAAAATTGAAATACCAAAATATAAAACTACGGAAAAATAAATATATGTAAAAATAAAATACTAAATTAGAGAAAAATGGAACGAGTATACCAAAATACCGCAATGAATTAAATACTTGAAGTCTTGATTGAATTTCGCAACTCCGGCATTACTACAAATACACTTGCTCATTTCTACTTTTAATGTTCAAATAAGTTAAATTGAACTAAAATCGAGAGTTAATAGTTGTCACGATCCAAAAGTACCATTCGGCCGTGATGGCGCCTAACTCACTTGCTAGGAAAGCCAATAACAATAATGATTCAAGATAATGAATCACAACAAAATGTTAGTCTAAAAGCTAAACATCATAAATAAAATGCGCTAATACAAGAACTTGTAAAACACAGTCATGAGCTCAACAATGGAAATACAAGTCTAATAATTAAGAAAAGATTTTTGAACAATAACAACAGTAACATAAATAGGAAGAGACGCCAAGGACTGCGAACAGAATGCAACTCTACCTCGTCTCTCAGCAACTCAGCAAAAGTCCAGCACAACTCTCAACTAGGTCCCACACCTGAATTTGCATAATTAAGTGTAGAGCAACCGACCCCATATACTCCATAAGTAACATGAGTAACCTCAGAGAGTAAGTTTCAAGAATCACTAATGATACTCACGTGGTGAAATCTGTACAAGTCATGAATACATACGTATACGCAGTAACAATACCAGAATATATGCCTAGCTATAGGTAAATCTCATGTGGAACATAGAGAAAAAAAGCACGAGAATTAAAAAGGATAATGGTTCAGTATATAGAGGAGATATGCGTAAAAAGGCAAGTCAGGTTACACAGAGAGAGACATATAGAGATGTCACGACCCAAAATTCTACCTTAAGGATCATGATGGAACCTAGTCTCCAAAACTAGGTAAGCCGATCGCTTACAACAATCAAACCAATAAAACATGATATTATGAAGTATAGTTTAATATAAATGCAAAATTTAAAGGTAATACAAGGAAACATGGCGATAATCACAATAAATCCCCAAGACTAGGTAGTAGAGAGTCACGAACTCTACTGAATACATAGACATAACTCAAAATACAATATTGTTCAGATAGAGAATTGACAGTAATAATGTAAGAAAAGGACTACAAGGGACTGCGACGATCAAGCAGCTCTACCTTGAATCCTCACGATCAAGAAGCTCTCACTACCTGAATCTGCTAGCTCCAATACCTGGATCTACACAAAAATATGCAAAAGTGTAGTATGAGTGCACCATGGTCGATACCTAGTGTCACGACCCCAATTTCCTTCCGTATGATGTCATGAAAGCACCTAGTCCCTAAGACTAGGTAAGCCTAACAAATATGCGGAATAACTAAAATAATAACTTAAACAGAAAACATCAACATCTATATAAATGAAAATTGTTGCTCAACATGTACAAATTCCAAAAACTGGTGAGATATAAGTCACAAGCTCTAGATAGAGTGTGGAATGCCTATATACATCACTGTCAAAAATATAAAAAAAAGAAAGAAAGAAGAAGAACAAGATAGAAGGGACTCCGAGGCCTGCGGACGCCAGTAGGTGTACCTTGAAGTCTCCAAGCAGCAGCACAACGCTCTAATGTCTAGGCTGGTAGGATGTACCTGGGTCTACACTAAACGATGTGTAGAAGCGTAGTATGAATACACCACAACGGTACCCAGTAGGTGCCAACCTAACCTGGTAGAGTAGTGACGAGGTCAGGTCAGGGCCCTACTGGAATTAATAAGAAAACAAGGCAAAATATACAATAAGATAATGAAATGACAGAGCAGTGAAACAATGAGAATTTACAGAAGGAAATAACACGAAGTCAAGAAAGACATGTACAACATGAAAGAAAAGCAAAGATCATACAAGTGAAGGAAAGGCAACAAAAACGAATACAGCAAATAGAGGAAAGCAACAGGGGCACTCCCGAGGTACCTCCTTGTAGTCCAAAAAGTAAATATCGCACAATCTTTCCTTATGTCACCATGGGAGCCTTTATAGTTTGTTTTGAAAAATTATTTTCCCGAAAATAGCATCCCGCGTTCTAGCCAACCTTATCACACTGCATGACTTCTAGTAGTTCTCCTACTAGCCACGCATATCAATCCCACCTTATCACACCGCATGCGTTTCAACACCCAGACCTTATACCACCGCATGCGTATCAATAATCACAACGACACAGCAGAAACCTCGTGCAAACAATAACAACCGCACGGCAAATATCCCAAGTTAAATAATGAATATTGAATCAAGAAAACAAGCAATTCAACTAGACATGTAGTACAAGTTTCAAATGAGAGATAAAACAAGTAGACATTTGAAATTAGGCTAAACATGATGACTACACGTGCTAGAATAACTTTATCAAGGCATAAAAAGGAAACTACTTAGCAAAGACCGAAATTTCAACATTTAGCCCACATACGCACTTGTCACCTCGTGTACACAACACTCACATATCTTAAATTATCACAACAATACCAAATACTAAGGGACAATTCTCCCACACTAGGTTGGACAAGTCACTTACCTCAAATCTCGCTCAATCAATCAATAAGAATGTCTTTTCCTCGACTTTTCGATTCCGAACAGCCCAAATCTAGCCAAAAGTAATTACATACTATAAATATAACTATAAGAAACTAATCTAAATAATGAAATCATAACTTTAACAGGAAATTAGAAAATCGCCCCAAAAAGTCGACCCGAGCCCACGTCTCGGAATCTGGTAAAAGTCACAAAATTTGAACACCCTTCAACCAAGAGTCCACCCATCCCAAAATTACACAAATCCAATACCAAAACCTCAAAATTCGGTCTAAGAACTTTACACATTTTCCCCCCAATTTCTCAACCCAAACCCTTAATTAAATGAAGAAAATAATGATAGATTAGTGGGAATTAATCAAAAATGAGTCAAGAATTCCGACCCAAATGTTTTCTCTGAAAATCCTCCAAAGTATCGCCTTAATCCGAGCTCTCAAAGTCCCAAAATGAAAATGAGAGAAAAAACCCTCGATTTTGAAATTTAATCTGTTGTCTTCTTCGCAAACGCAGAATTTCCCTAATGTTCTGTAATGACCCGACCGGTCATTCCATAGAATTTGTATTATAATTACTGTTATTGACTTTTCATAGGTTTGTTATACTGTTATTGATGTGTTAGAGTTGGTAGGATTGAAATCGGAATGGTTATAATGAGAAATTAGTCACTTAGTAATTAAAAATAGCCTTAAAGTTGAAAAAGTCAACTGAGAGTTGACTTATTGGTAGAAGACCTCGGAATGGGGATTTTATGGCTCAGATAGCTTCGTCAGGTGATTTGGGACTTAGGAGTGTGTTCGGAATATTTTTGTGATGTCTGTTGTAGAATTAGGCTTGAATTGGCGAAAGTTAGTTTTTGGTGATTTCCGGTCGGCAGTGGAAAATAGGCTATCGGTGTCGGAATGGAATTCCGACAGTTGGAACATGTTCGTAATGTCATTTTGGATATGTGTGCAAAAGTTCAGGTCAATCAGAGTTGTTTTGGATAGTTTGAGCATCGTTGGTGGATTTTAGAAATATCAAAGTTCTTAGGCTTGAATCCGACGAGATTTTGGTGTTTAGATGTTATTTTTAGTATTTTTAGAGTGCCACTAAGTTTGAATGATCATATGTGATGTGTTGGTATAGTTGGTTGGGGTCCCAAGGGGCTCGGGATTGATTTCGGGTGGTTAACAGACTCATTTGGACTTAGAGAAATAGTTGTTTTGCTGGTGTGTATTTCCTCTATGCGATCGCATGGGTATTATATGCGATCACACAGGGTAGTTGGTGAGATCAGGAAATTTTTTCTGTGCGATCGCAAGTGAGGAGGTGCGATCGCAGAGTAGAGGGGGAGAAGGCAGTGTGGTCGCAGGGGCTTGTGTGCGATCGCACAAGGGAGTTGGGCGCGTGGGGTTGGCTGGAAATAATGCACTGTGTGATCGCAATAGGAGGCTTGTGATCGTGGAGAAGGGGAAAGTTGTATTGTGAGATCGCGTGTGTTTGACCGCGATCGCGGAGGGTGTTTACATGGGCAGTATAAAATAAACCTTCCGCGACCCTAACATATTTTTACACCATTTTTGAACAGGAAGAAGCTTTTGAGATGATTTTAAAGAGGGAAAATCATCGTTATTCATAGAGGTAAGTATTTTGGACCTTAAAACTTGATTATAGGTGATTAAGGAACATAATCACAGTGTTTAATTCATGGAAATCCGTAGAAAAATGTGGGGTTAGGGCTTGAGATTTATGAGACCTTTAGGGGTTGATTTGAGGGGTCAAACGAACTCCGATTTTAGCATTCTTTATATGTACGGACTCGTGAGATGACGAATAACATTTTGGTACAAAAATTTCTGAGTTCCGAGACGCGGGTCTGGGGGTCGGGTTTTAGCAAATTTCGGGTTTTCAGCTAAAATTGGTATTTTTCAATTGGAATTCATTCCTTAAGCATAATTTAACGATAAAGGTCAGATATTTTTAGATTTGGAGCACTTGGAGGTTGATACGAGAGGCAAGCGTATTGCAGAATAGTTTTCGGGCTAGTTTGAGGTAAGTAATGTCTTTAAATCCTGTCCTAAGGGTATGAAATCTTGGACTCTGCACTCTTTCACGGGTTTTGGAATGCAAAGGTTGGAACTTTGAAAATATATTCCCTATTTAGGAAACTATTGAGTTGCAAAACTAATTTTTAAGCATATGCTTAATAGTATTGTTATATTTTGATATGATTTGGGTTGTAAGCCATGTTTGGGGCCTAGTGCCGATTTGTTTACCCCTTGGGGGATGTTTTACTATTTTTCTCATTTGATATGTTATGATTTTCACTCAGTCTTTTCTTGATAAATTTTTTTGACACTTAGAGTATTTTGATACTATTTATTGAAAATGAAACACTATTTTTGGGTCGAGAACCCGGTATATTTATGGCCTGAAGGGCATGATGAGAGTATCTGACTAAGTGAGGCTGCGGGCCTATGTTGTAAGGATGATATGATATAAGTGAGGCTACAGGCCTATATTGTGTGTGATTTATGACATGTTATGGCTTGTTATAGTGCTTGGGCTGTAGGATCCCCTCCAGAGTCTGTACACACCCCCTGCGAGCGCAGGTACCTAATAAGTGATATTGCCAGCGGGGCTGATACTGAGTGACTGTGAGGTTGCCTGATGGGCTGAGTGATTCTGAGGTTGCCTGATGGGCTGAGTGATTGTGAGGTTGCCTAGTGGGCTGAGTGATTGTGAGGTTTCCTAATGGGATAATATTGAGTGACTGTGAGGTTGCCTGATGGGCTGATACTGAAAGAAATTGTTACGAGAAATGATTTTGGCCCGAGGGGCAGATTTATGATGATTTTACTGAGTTTTTGAACTATGATTCACTTCATTTTCCAAATTTGCTTTTACTGAGATATATGTTGAAATTATACTTGTTTCAAAGGATTTCTGGAAAATTGGTTTTCGAACTTGTGTACTTAATGAATACTTTATGGTGACTTGGTGTTTTACTGGTTTTTGTGAATTGGTGTATCTGTGCTGTGTGTTTCGTATTTCTCAGACTGTGATTTATTTTCATTACTACTAAGTTGGCGTACTCATCATTACTCCTTGTACCTCTGTGTGCAGATCCAGGCATTGATTCGGAGTAGTAGTCGTCCGAGTTTGTTATCAGCAGCTTACGGGATTTCAAGGTAGCTGCCCAGTGTCCACAGCTTCTCCATTTCCCTTCCTTATTTAGTTTTAGCATTGCATTCCTAGACTTATTTAAAATAATTAGCAGAGTTAGTTTTATTTCGTAGATGCTCGTGATCAGGTTGACTCCAGTCTTGAGAGGTTTTGTTTAGAGTTGTTTAGACAATTATTGGGAGGCTAAGACTTAAGGAAATTTATATTTATTGATATGTTTGCTGTTACTATTGAATTGTGAATTATTATAATCGAACGAATGGGTAGTTATGTGATGGTTGGCTAGCCTAGTTCCACGATAGGCGCCATCACGACCTGTTAGGATTTGGGGTCGTGACAAGTTGGTATTAGAGCTCTAGGTTACATAGGACTCAACGGTCATGAGCAGGTTTAGTAGAGTCTTGCGGATCGGTATAGAAACGTCTGTACTTATCTTCGAGAGGCTGCAGAACCCTTAGGAAACAATCCACATTCTTGAATTCTTATCGTGCGAATCTATTTATTCAGCCAAAAGCGTAACTCTTTGAATTCCTTTCATGTATTCGAATGCGCACGCGAGCGCTTGGCATCAGTTGTGCGTCGGCAGCTTGTGACTTCCATGGGTGAGATATGATTGTTAGCATGTTGATAATGGGCCAGTTAGAAGGACTTGAGGCCAAATTTTGTCTGTGGCTTGAGTGTTGAGATTTCATTTGTGTGAGCACATGTGTTGGGGGACTTATATGTCCGTTTGTGTCCTTATTGATGGAACCTTGTGACTAGGTGACTACGTGGTGAGTGTGATTGATAGTTATATGTGTTCAGGTTGTCTGATTGTGACACAAATGGATTAGCGGGAGATGTAGCAAGAATCATTGAGTAATTGACTTATGTATTGAGTTAGAATATGGCTTCGAGTTATGAGTATTGAAGGACCTCTCGTGTAGTTTAGTTGTGGAGTGAAGTGGCTTTTCCTGTTATGTTCTGAGTTCCCGTGATGTCTTTTGAGCTGACCAATGCACAACAACGTCTATGTATTTGATTAGTGTGTATTCAACTGTGTTATAACTCCTTTATTATTGTGTTCATTGATGGCATCCTGGCGTACTCCCATAGCCAGGGATAGCATACTCGGCATTTGATGATGGTATCACAAGGATATAGGGAGGAGAAGCTTTGTGCGAAGTTCTCCAAGTGTGAATTTTTGGCTCAGTTCAGTAGCATTCTTGGGACACGTGGTGTCCAGTGAAGGTATCCATGTGGTCAGACGAGTGTGAGTAGATCTTCCAGAAGCTCAAGATTCCTTGACCACAACCCTAGTGTTAGTATTGCCATCAGCTTCAGGTTCTTATACCACTAAATGGGATGTCTTGGGGGAAGGCAGTGGTTGTGTTCTAATGTAGGAAGGTATAGTGATTGCGTGATAGCTATAATTTTCGGAAGTGTATAGGGAGATATCATTTGAGGTTAAGCAGGCAGGGGTATTTCCTGCGAGTTGTCTTGTGGTGTGTGACCCTTATGTTTATCTGTGGTAAGTTCTCTCTATCAGTAAATGATGTATGTTGTAATTTGAGTTTATATCGCTTGTGGGAGTTGGCATGACCATTATTATGGTGAATACAAGATTTGCATACGATTTGAGGGTTAAATGGTTTGGGTCATATAAGCTTATAGAGGATTTAGTTGAACCTCACCACAGTATGGTGGCAGTGATAATGCGTGGGCATCATGAGTTATTGTTTGTCTTGATCCTTGGCTTTGAGCCAAGTGGGCGAGTCCGTTAATGATAAGTTGATTACATGATTATATGTTGTACTGGTTTCGGTGCGAGGTATGTTGGTGAATGAGTTATGACCTACAGAAGTGGAGTCTAGGAATGACTCGAGTGATTGAAATTTCTTCGATACAAGTTGTAATGTACTTTATGGATAGTGGAATTCACTGAATAATGGAGTTGTATCGGTAAGTGTAGAGTGTGCAATGTATGAGTGTGTTTGTTGCTTCAAGGGTGTGGATTACTTTCCTAGTATGTGGATTACAAGCGGGGTCAGGTCGTTCTATTTACTTGGTTAGTGTAATTGAAATTTGCGTAAAGTAAATGACGTTCGAGAATGGTTCAGACGGATTCAAGGCTATATGTAGCGATCGAGGATCTTCAAGGTGTGAGAAGGGCTAGACTGAGATTTACGGGGAAGGTGTCAAGGCTTGTGGTGTATTTGTGTTATCATGGATTCTATCCATCAGTATCAGGAAAGTGAAGGTAATGACTTTAAAATTTGCAGGAAGTCTCTTCAGGCTAAGTATTTCTAATGTGGTGCATTTGGGGATAATTAAGGGAGTATTTAGTGGCTTATGAGCCTTAGACAATATATTCTTATGCTCGGGTTTCGTGTGGTGAGTCTGGATTGAGAGTGCGGTATAATGATAAGAAGAAGTATCAGTTCGAAGGTAAGTCAAATGGAACTTGAATAAATGGGACAGATGGTAGTAGGTCGGATCGACATGATAAACGATAAGGGATATGATTAGTTCTTTGGGTGTTTATAAGGTAATGAGTTGTTACAGGTATTTCTTAGCAATCCTCTTGGAATTTGGTGGCATGCATAGTGTGGTTGAGTTAGAAGGATTCAGCCTTGGCGGTTGGCATTGTACAAATGTGATTCGGAGAGTTCTTGCTGATTTTCTACCACGGTTGGAGACGTATATTCTCTACTGGCGTGAGGGCCATGTGATGTATAGTGATTTTTATTCTAGATGGGATCAAATGGAAAGTTCTTGGCTAATTGGGTACGTAGTGTTTTGTGGCTAGGAAGGGAGCATGAAGTTCTCATATTTATCATAGGATTGCATGGCGTATGCGGTATTTTGGTGTATAGTGGAGAGTGGCATATGTGAGGTCACAGTTCAGTTCTGGAAGGAAGGTCAGAACTGGCAGTTTCAGATGACTAGGTAAAGTATACCACTATTGGGTGGCTGGATGAGAGTATACATTCATAAAGGACAATGTGTTTAAGGCAATGTGTTTGAATAAGGGTGCTTCATTGGTGTTACGACTCTCTCTTGTTGGATCGACTAATGATATTCAAGGTTTCTTGGTGACACAGAGGAATTATGGGTGTATCCATCGTGGAATGATAAAGTATTAGGGGCGTGTTATATATTTGAGTGGTGGAATTGGGATCAGATATGGTAATTGGTGCGCCTCATGGATTATGAGACTGGGAGTTTTCGTGAACGGATTATTTTTGTAGTTGTGAACTACGAGGATGCGAGCAAAGCTAGTCAGATGTTAGTATATGTCATGATTCAGTCATTATGAATGTTCGGAGAGTTATCTACCTGTTGTGGGTGACCAGAGTTGATTTAGAATATAAATATTGGTAGGCCAGTATGGGTGTGTGTTCTACACTGATTCGGAATCGCTGACTCCGGATTGCTATTGTTGAGGGATGTACCATATGATTGTCATTGAGCTTATTCGTGTTTTGGAGTGATCTATGAGTTACCTTTCGGTGTTTTGAGGAGATGTGATTGTTGGTTATAAGTGCATAGGGTGAGGTTCTATCTGGGCTTGATAGAGAGATTTGAGTAAGGTAAGTAATTGGGTGTTGCAGGATTTAGACGTGTTGGTTATGTTCTTTTTGGTTCGGGTGGCATGGTATCGTCCGATTTCCCCTGTGGTTATGGCAATGCACTTTGAGTAATTGATGTCAAATTTTGCATGGTTATTGATTTTGAGCAAGGTGGATTGGAGTATGTCATGTGTCCAGCGGTTGGATGGGATCACGTTTTGCAGCTCAGTTAGATAGAGGTATGATCCTTGGTGTCGGATTTGTGTGATATGGTGTCACAATGTGTATCGGGCTGTTTGCATGATGTGGTAATGGCAAGAGTAATGACAGGATAATCCTCTCATGTGAGTCTTCTCTATTTTATGAATTGAGCTCTTGTGATGTTGTTATTGAGTGCACGAGTTGCATAAGTTATGACTCTGAATGGTATTGATGTTGATCGGGCGAATGGTTGCTGATTTCTATGTGTTTCTTTCATCATCGGCACCATATGAAGGTGTTAAAGCAATGCTTTGTTTGATAAGAGGTTATTACCGGTATTAGGTTGTTATAAGCAATTATTGTGATGAGGAGTTATCGCCACGAGTGCTTGAGTCATGCAGTGGATCATGGTATTTCATCTTGGGTTACGGATATGACTTGTTACAGTGTGCTTAGACTTATTCAGTTTATAGTTGTGGGATTTTGATCTTGTAAATTGATTCAGAAGTGAAAATGTAGTTCTAAGGTTTATGGGTCAGGATTTGATAATGAAATTTCAATTGTGTTGTGCTATTAGACCTATATGGGGTAAGGTGACATGGAATCACCTCCGAATATGTGCATCGTAGGTTACACAACAATTTTGGTGGTGTTGGGAACAACTCTAGGAACGTTCGAGGACGAACGTGTGTTTAAGTGGGGGAGAATGTAACGACCCGGCCGGTCGTTCCGTAGAATTTGTATTATAATTACTGTTATTGACTTTTCATAGGTTGGTTATACTGTTATTGATGTGTTAGAGTTGGTAGGCTTGAAATCGGAATGGTTATAATGCGAAATTAGTCACTTAGTCTTTAAAAATAGCCTTAAAGTTGGAAAAGTCAATTGAGAGTTGACTTATTGGTAAAAGACCTCGGAATGCGGATTTTATGGCTCAGATAGCTTCGTCAGGTGATTTGGGATTTAGGAGTGTGTTCGGAATATTTTTGTGATGTCCGGTGTAGAATAAGGCTTGAATTGGCGAAAATTAGTTTTTGGAAATTTCCGGTCGGCAGTGGAAAATAGGCTATCGGGGTCGGAATGGAATCCGACAGTTGGAACATGTTCGTAATGTTAAATTTCAGGTCAATCGGAGTTGTTTTCGATAATTTGAGCATCGTTGGTGGATTTTAAAAATATTAAAGTTCTTAGGCTTGAATCCGACGTGATTTTGGTGTTTAGATGTTATTTTTAGTGTTTTGAGATTGCAACTAAGTTTGAATGATCATATGTGATGTGTTGGTATAGTTGGTTGGGGTCTCGAGGGGCTCAGGATTGATTTCGGGTGGTTAACGGACTCATGTGGACTTAGAGAAATAGTTGTTTTGCTGGTGTGTTGCAGGTGTGTATTTCCTCTATGCGATCGCAGGGTATTAAATGCGATCGCACAGGGTAGTTGGTGAGCTAAGGAAATTTGTTCTTTGCGATCGCAAGTGAGGAGGTACGATCGCAGAGAAGAGGGGGAGAAGGCAGTGCGGTCGCAAGGGCTTGTGTGCGATCGCACAAGGGAGTTGGGAGCGTGGGGTTGGCTGGAAATAATGCACTGTGCGATCGCAATAGGAGGCCTGCGATCGCGGAGAAGGGGAAAGTTTTATTGTGAGATCGCGTGTGTTTGACCGCGATCGCGGAAGGTATTTACCTGGGCAGTATATAAATAAACCTTCTGCGACCCTAACATAGTTTTACACCATTTTTGAACGGGAAGAAGCTTTTGAGGCGATTTTAAAGAGGGAAAATCATAGTTCTTCATAGAGGTACTTGATTATAGGTGATTAAGGAACATAATCACAGTGTTTAATTCATGGAAATCAGTAGAAAAAGGTGGGGTTAGGGCTTGAGATTTATGAGACCTTTAGGGGTCGATTTGAGGGGTTAAACGAACTCCAATTTTAGCGTTCTTTATATGTACGGACTCGTGAGATGACGAAGAAAATTTTGGTATAAAACTTTCTGAGTTTCGATACGCTAGCCCAGGGGTCGGGTTTTAGCAAATTTCTTGTTCTCAGCTAAAATTAGTATTTTTCAATTGGAATTCATTCCTTAAGCATAATTTGACGATAAAGGTCTGATCATTTTAGATTTGGAGCACTCGGAGGTTGATACGAGAGGCAAGCGTATTGCGGAATAGTTTTCGGGCTAGTTTGAGGTAAGTAATGTCTTTAAATCCTGTCCTGAGGGTATGAAACCCCGGACTCTGCACTCTTTCACGGGTTTTGGAATGCAAAGGTTGGAACCTTGGAAATATATTCCCTATTTAGGCAACTATTGAGTTGCGAAACCGATTTTTAAGCCTATGCTTAATAGTATTGTTCTATTTTGATATGATTTGGGCTGTAAGCCATGTTTGGGGCCTAGTGCCGATTTGTTTACCCCTTGGGGGATGTTTTACTATTTCCCTCACTTGATATGTTATGATTTTCACTCAGTCTTTTCTTGATAATTTTTTTGACACTCAGAGTATTTTGATACTATTTATTGAAAATAAAACACTATTTTTGGGTCGAGAACCCGGTATATTTATGGCCTGAAGGGCATGATGAGAGTTTCTGACTGAGTGAGGCTGCGAGCCTATATTGTGTATGATTTATGCCATGTTGTGGCTTGTTATAGCGCTTGAGATGTAGGAACCCCTCCGGAATCTGTACACACCCCCAGTGAGCGCAGGTACCTAATGAGTGATATTGTCCGCGGGGCTGATACTAAGTGACTGTGAGGTTGCCTGATGGGCTGAGTGATTGTGAGGTTGCCTGATGGGCTGAGTGATTGTGAGGTTTCCTGATGGGCTAATATTGAGTGACTATGAGGTTGTCTGATGGGCTGATACTGAAAGAAATTGTTACGAGAAATGATTTTGGCCCGAGGGGCAGATTTATGATGATTTTACTGAGTTGTTGAACTATGATTCACTTCGTTTTCCAAACTGGCTTTTACTGAGAATTTTACTGAGATATATGTTGAAATTATACTTGTTTCAAAGGATTTATGGAAAATTGGTTTTCGAACTTGTGTACTTAATGAATACTTTATGGTGACTTGGTGTTTTACTGGTTTTTGTGAATTGGTGTATCTGTGATGTGTGTTTCGTATTTCTCAGACTGTGATTTATTTTCATTACTACTGAGTTGGCATACTCATCATTACTCCCTACACCTCTATGTGCAGATCCTTGCATTGATTCGGAGCAGTAGTCGTCCGAGTTCGTTATCAGCAGCTTACGGGATTTCGAGGTAGCTGTCCAACGTCCACAGCTTCTCCATTTCCCTTCCTTATTTAGTTTTAGCATTGCATTCCTAGACTTATTTTAAACAATTAGCAGAGTTAGTTTTATTTCGTAGATGCTCGTGATCATGTTGACTCCAGTCTTGGGAGGTTTTGTTTAGAGTTGTTTAGACAATTATTGGGACGCTAAGACTTAATGAAATTTATTTATTGTTATGTTTGTTGTTACTTTTGAATTGTGAATTATTATAATCGAACGAATGGGTATTTATGTGATGGTTGGCTAGCCTAGTTCCAATAACACGTTCAAGAGAGATTTATCAAAATCAAATAAGATAATGTATGATAACAACTTTCTTTTATTCCAATCCGTTATGTTACATGGAGAGACATATTAGCACATTGAAAACAATGTAACAAAACACGTAAAAAATGCTTGACACACACAAAGAAGTTCATACTACGACACAAACATCATCAATAATACGCCTTTAGGCCATCACATATCACCCCCACATAGCCCCCCTTGTTTCTCCGCATGCGCAACAATAAAGGAAAGGCTCACCTTGTCTCGTCACACGCGCATCAACAATTATCCCACCTTGTCTTGTCACATGCACAACCCGATATATATATATATATATATATATATATATATATATATATAGCCCGCCTTGTCTCTTCCCATGTGCAATATCAACAATAACAATAGCACGAAAAAACCTTGTGCAAACACCCGAACAATTCACTCAACAAGTCCACGTGTGCGATAATCAAAATAACACAACATGCTAACAATTTGTCATCAAGACATAAACTCACAATCTGCCAGTACATTGCACAAGGACAAACCAATTAAGGAAATATGGATAGGTGTTCAACTTATAAACATGAATTCAACTAACTCAAATTAGCAACATTCTCACAAATGCCAAACTTGGCCAATTTAGGAAATTAAAATCCTAAAGCACGATCGTAAGCACGAGACATAGATTAAGCTTGGTCAATTCTTACAACTTAAGCTTCCAAAATTAGACTAAATGTCTCAATTACTCCAAACCTTTTCGAAATCAATCTCAACCATTCCTGCAAGTCATCAAATATCAAATACACATACGGGGGACATCAAACAGGAGAGCGGAGATAAAAATACACAAAATAAGTGGTCGGATCATTACAATAGTTGATAGCAATTTAGGAAAAAAAAAGAGAATTACAATTGAGAAAGTTATGTCATGTGAGGGAAGAAATGAAGAAGCGAGGAGTTAATTTATAGTTTTACAAAAGATTAAATTTGTTATTGGGGGGGGGGGGGGGGGGGATTTTTTTTTAAAAGGGCCAAAAGGTTATTTTCCAAATTAAGCCGCTGGACAACGATGAAAAAGGGGAGTAGACCGTTGCGAAGGGTAACATTCAATATTAATTTTTTTTGAAAATGCCACGCCCCCAACTGGGGTGGGACGTGATTGACACTCAACCCTTACCACTCGTTGAGTGAACCCTGTGCTAGTTGTATCAACTCTTCAGGTTCAATAGCAAACAACCTAATGCACTTAAATGTCCATTCTACTCAAGTCGTAGTTCTTAAACGGACTGATAAAATAATCAATAAAGGATAAATCCCAAAATATCTTAATACTAACCCACCAACAAGTCATGAGCCTCTAGAATTTGACAAAACTAAAAATACATAACATGAAGGGCATTCCCTGGAGAAAAAAAAATCTAAAAATAAATAATAGTCTGAAAAGAGTCCGCTACCGCTGGGATGAATCAACGGAGTCTGTAAACTAAATCTTTAATATCTCCTATAGCTACGTGCCTCGTTACTTGCATCCTCAATACCTGCCACATGACGTAGCAGGGACAAACGGGCTAAAAATCACCAAAGGATACCCAGTAAGTCTCATAGGCTACCTCCTAAAAGGAGGAGCAAGACCTTTTGGGAAAAATAAGAAAGAAAATGGATATACGGAATAATCATATAAAAAATTTCAAACCAAACAATAAGCTGAAAACTGAAACTATAAGCTAAATTGTAAGCTGAAACTGAAACTTAGAGTAGCAATTGAGTCCATAACTGATATATGAAATAGAAACTGAGTTACATATATATTTTAAAACATAACTTTGCTGAAAATTGTTACGCATAATGGCCCTGCGCACGTGAGCATCTGGAAACACGTACAGGGGAGTGTCGGCCTATCTCCCCAACAAACAGTTGGCACCTGCGAGCGTGGGGTAGACAACCCTGGAATCATGGCACACACGCTGGGGTAGGTTGGTCACTTCTCCTTACCGAATGTGATCACATTGATGCATGAATCAATGTTGTAAATTTAATACTTAACTGAATATGAATATGACAAATAAAGGCACATAACAACTGGTAATACACATAAGCATGTATTCATGCCACATATAATGTCGTACTGAATAAGAATAATTGAAATGAGTATTGGATCACGAGAAGACATGACTTAGCTTTATCTAACATATGGAGCACATGGGTTCTAATGGAATTCCCTACTAGGAAATTAACCTCAACTCACCTCAATTTGCATTTCTATCCAATTGTAAGTTCAAGATGACCAGCGTTTAAATTTCGAGACCGTCACAATCACGATACTGATAAATAGAATAATTAGTGAGCTAAAGAAATAATCTTTCACGGGCAAGGAACAAAAGAAGCTTTGTTGGTTCAAAACATCTGACATTGCCTAACAAGGGAAATCATACCAACTAATATTCTTTACTTCTCTGTCCATCACATGTATATATGTTTTCTCTTTTCTTTTTCTTTTTTTTTCAACAAGGTTTAGTCCTTTAGCAAATTCCTCAATAATTTCCTAAGAGGACCAGTACAAGAGATCATGACCAAATACATTAGCTTTTCTAAAAGTTTCTTTTTTTTTTCTTCCCAATGTACTGTGGTGTCATCTATTTCGTTGTAGAAGAGTTAATTATCTCAACCTTATCAATTCATTATTTCAAAATTTCCCCAAATACACACTTAAACCTTAACTCTTTTGTACAACTAGAATATTTATCTCCATATATACCTGGAAATTAAAGAGCAAAGGAGAAAGAACTAATGATGAATGAAACCTAGTGCACTATGTCAATAGGGAGATGTTACCTGTGTAGAAGTTGTATGACGTTCTCCTTAAGCTTCTATTTCCAATCCTTAGAAAATGTTTATTTCATTTTTTTCCAGTTTCTACATTTATTGTGCTTGCTGGTCACGTGACCCATGGGCTTGGACTAAGGAATTTATTATCATAAGCCGTACTCTTTAATTTGATCCTTTGGCTAGTGGCCCACGTAGATTGTAATGACTCGGCCGTCCGTTTCGTGATATTATCCCCGTTTCCTCTGTTTCAACTTTGTCATATGTCATTTTACCTAATTATGATATTTGGGATCTGTTGGTTCGGGTTCGGAGTGGTCGTGGTGAGAATTAATGCACTTAGTCTCCTAAATGAGCTTTATAGTTGGAAAAGTCAACCGGGGATTGACTTATAAGTAAACGAACTCGGAATGTAGAATTTATAGCTTGTATAGATTTGTTAGGTGATTTAGGACTTAGGAGTATGTTCATAATATGAATTTGAGGTCCAGAGTAGAATTAGTCTTGAATAGGCAAAATTGAGTTTTTGGAGATTTCCTGTCGGCTGTGGAAAATAGGCTATCGGGGTCGAGATGTAATTACGGAAGTTGAAACAGGTTCGTAGGGTCGTCTTGGATGTTTGCGCAAATTTTGAGGTCAATCGGACGTGTTTTGGATGATTTCGGCATTTTTGGCAAAATTTGGAAGTTTCAAGTTCATAGGCTTGAATCCGAGGTGATTTGGTGCTTTTCCGTTGTTTTGGGTGTTTCAAAGGCTTGACTAAATTTGAATAAGGTTATGGGATGTGTTGACATGTTTGGTTGAGGTCCCGAGGGCCTCGGGTGAGTTTCAGGTGGTTAACGGATCAATTTTTGGACTTTAAACTTGGCAGATTTTCTGGTGTTGTTGCAGAGAATTTTTGTTCTTCCCGTTCGCGGTGGGGTCCAGCATTTGCGAAGAGTAAATAGGGGAGCTGGGAATTTTTTTCTACGCATTCATGGAAGGGGGATGCGAACGCGAAAGGTTGGACAGTGTGAGCATCGCGAACGCGTGTGAGGGGATGCGTTCGCGTAGGGTTGCGAATCAGCTGAGGACCCCAGGTCCATTGGCCTATACGTTCGCGAAGGTCTGGGGTGGTATCGCGTTCGTGGAAAGGAAACCGTGTTCGTGTAGGGTAAATGAGGGGGCCTGTTAGTCTGTTCTATGTGAACGCGTGCATAGGGTCGCATTTGCGAAGGGTAATAACTGGGCAAATTCTTTTTAAATTCAAAAATGAGGGTTTAGTCTATATTTTCAAAAACCCATTAGAGAGCTCGGGAGAAGGTGGAATTTGAAGGGATTTTAAGTAGAGTTCTTGAGATAAGTATTCTTCAATCATATTTGGCTTAATTCCATGATTTAGTCTTGAATTTCAACATTTAATTTGAGAAATTAAGGTGGAAATTGGGGAAAAAATGGGAGGAAAGTTTGAGGATTTCTTGTGATGATTTGAGTGGGCAATTGAGGTCGGATTTTGATGAATTTGATACGGGTAGACTCGTGAGGGAATAAGGATTCTAGTTTTGTAATTTTTATCGAATTCTGAGACGTGGTCCCGGGGGTCGAGTTTGGCCAATTTCGGGATTTTTGGGTAATTTTGATGATTTTCGAATGGGCTTCGTTCCTTGGCAAATAATAATGATATAAATCTGATTTTTGGTAGATTTGGAGTATTCGGAGGCCGAGTCTAGAGGCAAAGGCACTGTGGGCTAGGATTTTAGCCGGTTTTGAGGTAAGTAACGTTTTCAAACTTGGTTCTGAGGGTTCGAAACCCCGAACTATATGATATTTGACTATAATTGAGGTGACGCACATGCCAAGTGACGGGCATGTGGGCGTGCACCGAGTAAATTGTGGCTCGGCTCATCCCATGGCACCGTCTAGTAGCTATTACGGACCGATAGCCGCACTTCTATTATGTGGTAAATGTGAACATGTTAGAAATCATGTTAAGTATAAATGCTAACGCTTCACGCTGAAAATGCTGAGACCCGAGTGGTCATATATTACTGTCTCATTTTGTGATTATTTGATTTCATATACTCAGTCCTGTTATAGCATATCGTTTCTTGCCTCAGTATCAATAATTGTTAATTATATGCATGTTTATCATTGTTTCGAGCTGATTTATTTTTCGACACATCACAACCGCGTCACATGAAATGCACCCGTGGTTGCTACGTTTGATTTTATTATTGTTTGAAGTTAGGGTCGGGGGCACGAGTTGCCACACCCGAGTGTAGGTTATGTATAGTCACAAAAAGGCTTATTTGAAGTAATATTGGATTATTCGTTAAGTTTTATAATTTAATCTAAAGAGGTATCCTCAGCCCATAAGATATGTATAAAATCATCTAGAAATTAGATTTACTACCCTAAAGGCAAGCGTTTGGGCTATGGCCATGTTTTAGCTCAATTTTCCATTTACCACTTTGACCAATCCTAATTATGGCTAGTTGTGAAAGAAGGAAGCTAATTAATTAGAAGCATGCTACATCGACAGGTTTACAAAGAATCTCAAAAGCAGAACTACTGATTTTGCAAATTTAAAGGATCAAACACATATTTAAAAGATCTAATAATCACGGTTAGTTATACTAAATCACCCAACTAAATGGTTTTATCAATTTCGAATAGTACGCATTCATGTTATCTAGTTCATAACTCATATATATTGGCCCTTGCACAAGAGATCAAAATTTATCCGAAGTGATGTAAACAGCCTTCAAAGAAAATCATAGGACTGAGACAGGTTCTCTTTTGTTTAAATAAAACTGGGAGCTTCGGATGAATTCTTTTTAACATCGAAATTATACAGAAATTTTTAAAATAAGACGTTTGAATTCTAAAAAAGAAATCTATATTGCACTGATATTGAAATGAAGACATAGCCCTAAGGCATCTGGGCTTTTGTCCCTTTTAGGCCCAATAGCCTGGGGGTCCAGCTTTAACGGGCCGTTTATCAAGCTGGCCCAGCTTCATATCAATAAATAAAGTAACATAAATTGAATATTAATTTAATAATGTCCAGCATCTATTTTACAACTAACGTATTTTGAATCAGCATATCGAAACTACAGATAGTAAAAAAGAAAACAAAACTATTCCTAAACTAAGTTGAGATTCATTACTACTGCTGCTAAACATCTTAGGGCCAACACCTGCAAATTTCAACAAAGACAAAAGAATTTTTATGCATAGCTATGGGGATGCATCTGACCATGAATATGTCAGATTCCTGTACCCTTTATGCTTACTTTAGGATTTAATCTCGATTATAACTTATGGGCATAGTCAGATACAAACATATAGGATATCAAATTAAGCTAATGAATGTGCTAGATGTGACTAGACTATCAAAGTAACTCATTAGGCCAAAATGACTTTAAATATTCTAAAATTAGTCAAGAAATTCCTACTATTCAGAAATTTAACAAAAGGAAGCACCAAACTAACAAATACTTTGAAATTCATAACCAAATATAACTACACACCAACATAAAGACAGATTCACATAAAAAAGATTTCATTCTATATGGATCATGATTACACACCTTTCAGAGAAAAATCAGCAATAAATGACTCAATTGAGTCAAAACAAACCAGCGCTTAATGAAGCTCAACACAGCAACAGTAGTATAAACCGGCAATATTCAAAAATGAATCCCCCAGAATAGACTTGACCAAACCAGAATTTGAAGAGAAATTAGCAAGAGAGAAACGAGATCTTCTCAAAAAGTGTGTGTACTCATGGTTTCAGTGTGTTTTTAATACTTCCTGTTTTTTGAGAGCAAGGAAAAACAGTATTCCAAAAGAACTTTTTTGTAAAAAAATTTATAGAAAAATCTGTTATCTAATTTTCAGATTCTTTAGTAGCTAAAAAATCCCCCCTCAATCAGAGAATAAGGACAGGTATTTATAGGGGTATTTGGGATAGGATATGCTTAGCATATTCCTTATCCAATAGGCTGAAGAAAGGTACAGGTACAACTGTCAACCCTATCCATTTGGACAGCTGCACCATTCTAGAAAGTTCTAACCCCCTGAAATTACCCTTTTAAACCCATAAAATCTGATTTCTTTATTCTAGAAGGTTCTTGGGTTGTTACACCCAAGATTTCTTCACCTAGGATTCCTAATATGCCCCTTGAAGTCCCTGAAATTACCATTAGGTAACCAGGGTTAACTTGCTTGGGTTTAGCTCTAGTTAATTAATCCTAGTTAGCTCACTTTAGTTAACTAAGACTAATAAGTATTATTAGATCGATCCTAGTTTAATTGGCTTAATTGAGACTAATCAACTTGATTCTTTAAGCTTAGGTTAGTTGATTTGTGTTAATTGAGTTGACCTAGTTGATTACCTTAATTAGCACTTAGGACTTAACTGATTATTTAAGAAGTTATTGACCTAGGTTAACTAAATGTTTTTTGGAAAGTCATATTTAATAGGATTAGGCTAGGTTAATTACACTAGGTTAATCCATGACCATACACCGACTCAGGATTAATTATGTTTTCCTAATTAATTGATAATTAGTCGAACAATCCTAATTATTAACCTAATCAGGTGAATTATGAGGCAATTAATTAACAGGTGTTCATGCTTAAAGTAACAGTATGTTCTAGCAGATTGATGAATATAACAATCGTAATAAATAATCTAATCCAATGAGGAAAGGAATCACAGGAACAATTCATATAGGGATCAACCGAACTACGTTGATTATCGTGATTATCAAGAATCCATTATTACTAATTAACGGGAACTACTACACGATCAACATGAAATAGATTCTGAGTTTGAACTTAATTAAACAGAAGAAACATGAATAGGCATAGGCAAACAGTAGAAGAGAATTTAAACAAAATCACAAGAGAAACCAAATTAACGAACATGTTAATCACACACAACATGTTGTCATATTCAGGAAATTTACAGAGAAACAAGAAGGACATGTCTTAACCAGACAGTTTTCAAATTTAAACAAGTGGGGCCAAACTCTAACCTAAGTGATCAGTTTTTAGCAAATAACAGGAAGAGGGAAAGCACCTGGTTAAGTGGGAACAAATTGACTGGATTTCGGCGGCTGGCCGGAGTTTGGCTGGACTCCGGCGGGTTTGAGAATGAGTCAAACCCTCATGAATCAATTGCTCTTTGTCAAGAGCAACTGACTCATGAATGTTCGAGTCGTTGAAAGTCCTTGAATCAGCGAGCGTAGGAGAACTAGGGTTTCGGAATCCTAGATATGAAATTGGAAGATTTTGGGTGAGACTTTGGTGAAATAGATGGTGGGAGGTTACTGAAGAGGAGGAGGAGGAGGAGACGGTCTGGTAACAATTTGGGGTCATTTGGTGATGCTCCGCCGTCGGAGGCGATTTTCGGTCGGTGGAGGACGGCGGAGGGACGGTGGAGGGACGGCGGAGACCAGCCGGTCTCTAGAGAGTGGGAAGAGACGAAGGGGAAGGGGGGGTTAGACTTCTAAGTGAATGGGGGGTAGGGGTCTTAGGAACAATTTTATAGTAGGGGTTGTGGGAGTTCCCAGCCGTTCGATCTATTTTGATCAAAAGCTGGGATTCGTTCTTCAGACGAAAGGGGGTCGTTTGGACGGGGCTGGGGCCGGCCGGGTTTAATTGGTTGGGCCAGGGTAAATGGGACGTAGAGAGGAAGGTTTTGGGCTTGGGTCATTTGGCCCAATCCGGTTTTTAGGACTTTAGGTTTAATTAAACTCAATTAATCAAATTAAAAACAAACCTAATTAAATTCAAAAGATTGTAACAATCAATTTTGTCTTTATTTCGTCTAATTATAGACTAATTAGGAATAAAACAATTGATCCAATACACCTAATTAAATCTATAGCTTTGTCAGATAAACAATGATTAATTTAGTAATTAGTTGTCAAAACTACATTACATTAAATGATCATCATCTGTTTGCTACTTAATTCAATTACTTACAAATAATGAACTTATAATTCCTTGCCATTTTAAATAATTTTAAAGACGAATTATGAATATGCAAATGCAAGACAATTCACAATTAATCAATAAAATTCAACAAAATTTTTAAAATTTATTTATTTTATTGAATTTTGTAGGAGTATATGGTGGGTGAAAATCACGTGCTCATAGCTTCCCCTCTTTGCTCGGAAATACAAAGAGTTTTCGGGCGAAGACAAAGTGAGCAGCCATAAACGACTTTACCCATTCACATACTCCATCGTGAAGCGTTTTTGAAAAGTTTGACTGAACCTTACTTCGAAGGTTGCCTACATATCCTTGGCTATAAAGGAATCATGTTAGTGTAGTTCTGGAAGTTTTGGTAGCTGGGACTACCGGGTAACTGTGGTTTCACTGCGGATGTTGTTGTTACTGTTGTTGATCTCCTTATTACACCAAAGTAAAAACACAAAAGACTAACTAAACCTATCAGCTGCTAGTTACAAGATTCCTATCTAAGACTTGGCCTTGAGTCTTGATCTTCTGCTGACTCTGACCTGGATCTTGATGCTTGTTAGCCGCAGGTGCTAGTTTCGTCTTATTGTTCCTCGAATCAAGGAAGGATATACTGGACGGATGACTTCAATCTCGTCCTGAATAGTCCATATCTTCCCCGTTTCTGCACTTTTGGATTCAATCTTCTGTTTCCTCTTTTTGTTTTATTATTTTGGATCGAAACTTCTTCTTTTGGTCATCTCGAGTTCCAATGTCCTAAAAATGTAATCTGCACAAAAATCAAAACAAACGAATGAAATTTCCTGCCCCAGTTTTCACTAGAAAAACTTCGTGAGTTATTGTAAGGAAATCTACACTATTTTGTTATTGAAAGCGGTGAACAGGTTATGCTGTCATTAAGAAAAAATCACTAGGTTATGCTGATGTCTGAGGAGGATCAACGGGTTATGCCGTTGTCAAGAAGAAATATCACGACCCAAAATCCTACCTCAGGTCGTGATGGCGCCCAACACCAGGGTCAGGCAAGCCAACACTCGAATTACTAAGGATTCTCTATATTTAATTAAACATTTCAACATGTGCCAAGTTTTAAAGCTCAAACATTAACTGAAAAGGATAATTAGCCAATTTAACCAAAAGCAGTCATAAAAAGGTACGAGCTAATACATATACAGTCACGTAGTCCATAATAACTACTACATGTGTGCCAGGAACTAGTGTCACAAGTCCTACGGGAAACTAGCAGAATATACAAAATATATACTATAACTATCCCACTGTCCGGAAGAAATAGACGGGAAATAACAAAAGAAACTCTGTGGTGATGCTGAGGATCGTCAGTAGAAGCAGCTCACCGTGAAGTTAGGTCCAATCTATACTCAGAATCAAGCTCCGGTCTGATAACCAGATGCACCAGCCTCAGAACCTGTACAATTAAGTACAGAAGCGTAGCATGAGTACATAATAAATATGTACCCAGTGAGTATCTCGTCTAATCTCGAAGAAGTAGTGACGAGAGGTCGACTTGACACTCACTAGGGTCCAACAATATAAACTAACAAGGTATGGTAACAGCAGTAGGCATATGAGGATGATAAAGATAGTAAACATTTAAGGTGATTGCAGTTCAAATAAATTCCGTAAGTAAATAAACAATTACTACTTCATTTTCCCCCATAAATCTGTCATTTCAATATCCATGAAATCATTAACAATTTAACATGCGCATACGGGACAAGGACAACCGGCCTAAGCCATCATCATAATCATATTTGTGCACTGCCGAGGGTCGAACGACCCGAACCATTATATATCTTTCAATTCCCCGTGGCGTACGGCCCGCTCCCATGAGAGTGGGGAAATAACACTCCGCTCGCGGAATGTAAATTTGCGAAGCGGTCACATGCACACAAAAGTTCCTTATAAATTACTTTCCAGTAAAAAAAATCCCTTTTAAATTATCAAATTCCATGACCTCAGGAACAAAGCTACATATAACATGAATTCATGAAGCATATATTTCATTTCGAGGAAGAATACAAGGCATGATGTGGGCCTAACTACCCGGACATAACAATAATAGTTGCTACGTACGGACTCTCGTCACTATGTACGTACGTAGCCCCACAAACATTTAACACATAGCATTTAGATCACCTATGGGGACAATTCCCTCTTACAAGGTTATAAAGGAGACTCACCTCGTGTCGAATCTACTTCCCGGACCAAGAACGCGCCCGAAACTCCAAACTCGTCACCCAAGGACTCGAAACTAATCAAATGTTATGTAAATATATCAAATTATACTCAAAAACATGGAATTCTCCTATTTACTTAGTCATTTCATCATTCTTGAAGAAATCCAAAATTCACCCCCAGGCGCACACGCTAGGATTCCGAAATTTTCGAAGGAATCGATTACCCATAACCTAAGGATCATTAATATATTGTTTTTGTGTTAATTCATGGCAAATTTCTTGGTAATTCTCCCAATTTTCAAAAAATCTAGGTTTTTTTTAATCTAACCCATGATTTTCCTCTAATTAGCGTGTTAATCCACCTAAAAGTTCAAGTATTCAACTTAAATTATAGTAGAAATCTCTTACCTCTCAGTTGCTAGGTGAAATCCCCTATTTGAAAGCTCCAAAAATCGCCCCAAGTGAAGAAAAATGGCTAAAATGGGACTAAGTCCCGTTTAAAACTGACACTGCCCAGCTGCCCCTTCAGCGCGATCGCAGCTGGGGCAGTGCAATCGTGGAAGTCAAATGGTCAAGGTCCCTGAGGGTCTATTGTGCGATCGCAGAGGGGTACGTGCGATCGCGAAGAGGAAACTGGGCCAGGCTTATGCGATTGTGGGGGAGGGGGTGCGATCGCGGAGAACAAAATTTGGGCCAGTCCATAAAGCACCCATGTGCGATCGCACACAGTCCTATGTGATTGCATAGGGAATTTTCCATACCCCTGCCAACTCTTCTGTGCGATCAAACTAATGCACCTGTGATCGCAATGAAGGAAACCAGTCGGTGAAAAATCTAGTGTTTTGGATTAAACTCCAGGGGGTCCGAAACTCACCCGAGCCCCTCGAGACCTTGTCCAAAGGCACTGGCACGTCTGTATTCATGATACGGACTCACTCAAATTTTCGGAACGTGAAAAACAACAACGAAACTAAGAATTCGACCCCAAAACAGATTCAAATCAAACTTTGAACTTAAAGTTCTAGAATTCGCTTTCAATGCGCCGAACCAACCTATACTACTCGGAATGATACCAAATTTTGCAGGCAAGTCATAAATGACATAACGGAACTATTTCCAGTCTCGGAATTCCGTTTGGACCTCGATAACAGAAAAACACGTTACAAACCAAATTTCAAACTTAAGGAAACTCAAATTTCGATATTGGGAGCCGAAATTCCCCTGGGCCATCCAAAACCCAGTCCGAACATACGCCCAAGTCCGAAATCATTATACGAAGCTACCAGAACCGTCCAAACTCGATTCCGAGGTCGTTTACTAAAAATGTTGACCGAAGTCAAACTTGGCCTTAAAGGCCAACCTTAAGGAACCAAGTGTTCCTATATCACTCTAAACACTTCCGAATCCCGAACCACCCATCCCCGTAGGTTAGAATTCATCATAAGCCTCTATGGGAAGTCTTATTTAGGGGAACGTGGTTCTAATACGCAAAATGACCGGTCGGGTCGTTACAAGAAATTAACAGGTCGCGCTGGTGTCTGGGAAGGTCAACAGGTTATGCTGTTGCCGGAAAAAGAGATCACTGGGTTATGCCAATGTTAGAAAATAATCAACAAGTTATGCTATTGTCAGGAAAGATCACCGGTTTATGCCGGTGTCAAGAAAGGTCAAGAAGTTATGTTGTTGCTGGGAAAAGAGATCACTGGGTTATGCCAGTGTCACGAAATGTTCAACAGGTTATGCTGTTGTCAAGAAATATCACCAGGTTATGCCGGTGTCTGGGAAGGTCAACAGGTTATGTTGTTGCCAGGGGAAAAGGAGATCACTAGGTTATGCCAGTGTCAGGAAATGTTTAACACGTTATGTTGTTGTTAGAAAGATCACCAGGTTATGCTGGTGTTTGGGAAGGTCAACAGGTTATGCTGTTGCCGGAAAAAAGAGATTATTGGGTTATTCCAGTGTCGGGGAATGATCAACAGGTTATGCTGTTGTCAAAAATATCACCAGGTTATGCCGGTATCTACTAGGGAGTGGGACCTTATATTGGAAGACTCATCGGTCTATGCCGGCATCAACTAGGGAGTGGGACCCTATGTTGGCATCAACTGAGGACTGGGATATCCTAGGTTGGCATCGAGTTATGTCGGCATCAGGTTATGCTGTCATCAACTAGGGAATGGAGACCTTATGTTGGCATCAACTAAGGAATGGAATATCCTATGTTGGGAAAGGTGTAGCTAGGGATTGGGACCCTATACCACTTTAGGTTTGGACTGTTTTCAACATCGTTTTCTTCTTTTCTTTTCATTTTATTTTGAGTGAATGTGCGAAAGAATTTTGGAGAAAACTTCCCTTTTTGGAGTTGTTGCCGCAGAGCTGCTTCTAGTCTTGCGCCTTTTCTTTTGGTTACACTTACATTTTGCAAGGTTGTTTCGAGTTACACTTGTTTCCTTCAAACAAAGAACAATTCGTTAGTTTGAAACGGTGGTTGGTTTTGCGGCCTTGATTTTCAATAGCTTGATCTTAGTTCTTGTGACGAAGATCTCGACCACTTGCTTGCTTGATGGGGATTCGGTTTCATCTCTAATCCCGGGGACCAGGGCTTTTCCAGATTTTACCATGGCGATCAGTCACGTGGGACCCGACATTTGACTTTATTTTTCCTTTGTAGGCTTTTCACTCGCTTTTTCTTTTGGATTTCCCGAGTATCAGGGAAGTTTTGGCCCCTCAAATTCTGCTGCAACGGTTAGTCGCGGGACTTAACCTTTCCAACTTTATTTCGCCTTTATTGGCCTTTCATTTCTGACTTTTCTTCCAACTTTAACTTTAGGGAATTCGGAATATTTCGGCTTTTCAAACCTTGCCAAGATAGTTAGCCACGTGGGACTCAACCTTTCGCTTCATTCATTTTTATAGGCACTTCTTTGATTTTCTCCTTTAAAGGGTTTTGCGTTTAATGCATCAACCATTGCGGCCGGTCGGGATTGACTCGATGCCCCTAATGAGGCTCAGTGCCTTTTACATGTAAGTTCGCATCAAACGAGAACCCTATAAATCAGTTTTGCCATCCTTTCTTTGCCTTGCTTTAGAAACAGAGTCAAACTGAAAGGGATTGAAAGAAAAATAACAAAGAAATGGAGACAGTGAATGTTGACAAGAAAATATCCCTATCGGGGGAAAAGAGAAGAACACTTATCTGAAGTGTATGCGTTCTTCAATGAACATGACATGCATCTTGGACTGCATGCCTGATCTATATAAACCATCTTGACTCTCAGAAATTCGTCACAACTTTTAACTCGAGGTTGAGAAACCTTTCTCTAGACCATGTCGATATTAGTGACCAATCATCCTCTTTTCGATTAGTAGTGCCCTTTTCGGGTTTTCACCGACTAACCTCTCTCATTTCTCTTCTCGCTATCGCCCTGTAGTGCTCTTTGCGATTTTTCACTAACAATACTCTCTCGTTTTTGTTTCTCTACTCACTGTTGCCCTATGGTGCCCGTGTGGGTTTTTACCGATAAGACTCTCTCATTTTCATTTATTTTCATACCATCGCCTTATGGTGCCCGCGTGGGTTTTCACCGATAAGACTCTCTCATTTTGATTTCTCTCATTGCTTGTATTATATCCAAATAGTTGTATCCTCCAATTCTGTCCTTTCGTCGACGATTGATCGGAAGGACTTGAACAGGGTTTTTGGGAAAATAGCTTGTATTGAATTACAACTTTGGAACATTTCAGGCGGATCATTGCCGAATTTTAACACTTGCCCCAGCTTAAACTCTTGGGGGAATGCGGATTTTTATTTTGGTGTGACTGTACCCCAGGGAGAGGCTGCCTACGTATCCTTTTGGAATCAAGTCGAACGTAGTTCAGGGCGACATTTTTGTTTTTGTTTTGATTTTTCTCTTCTTCTTCTTTTTTTTCAACACACTTCATGTTCCAAAGAGGGTAGTCAAGGAAGAGTAACCGGCTCTAAGGGTTTACAAAATTGATAGTGTTTGGGGTAGCATGAATGAAAGCCTTCGTCATTTCGATCATTAGTATCATCATTACGAAAAGGTCAAATATAATACCTTTTGACTGCATCTGCATTGACAGCTGTTTCGGGGTCATTTCCTTCTATGTCCCCCAAGTACAATGCTCATTTTGGCAGCAATTTCCTTATGATGTATGGACCTTTCCAATTCGGGGCGAATTTTCCTTTCGCCTCTTCGTGGTGTGGGAGGATACGTCTTAAAACAAGTTGCCCTACTTCGAAGTTCCTAGGCCGCACTTTCTTGTTGTAGGCGCGGGCCATTCTTTGTTGGTACAACTGCCCGTGGCAAACTGCGGCCATCCTTTTACCATTAGTCAGAGTTAATTGTTCCAGTCGGGTTTTGACCCATTCATCATCTTCAATTTCTACTTCGACAATAATCCGAATGGAGGGGATTTCAAATTCTGCGGGTATTACGGCTCCAGTGCCATAAACCAATAGATAAGGAGTAGCTCCAACCGACTTGTGCACGGTCGTGCGATATCCCAATAATGCAAAGGGAAATATCTCATGCCATTGCCTAGATGTTTGAATCATTTTTCTGAGAATTTTCTTGATGTTTTTGTTTGCTGCTTAAACAGCACCATTGGCTTTGGGACGGTAAGGGGTGGAGTTGCGGTGTGTGATTTGGAACTGTTCACATACCTCCCTCATCAAGTTGATGTTCAGATTCGCGGCATTGTCGGTAATGATTGTCCTTGGGATACCAAAACGACATATGATATTAGAGTGCACGAAATCTTCCACCGCTTTCTTAGTGACTTCTTTGAACGTGACTGCCTCGACTTATTTTGTGAAATAGTTGATAGCTACCAAGATAAATCTATGCCCGTTTGAGTCCTTTGGCTCGATCGGCCCGATGACATCCATTCCCCCGGCGACAAACGGCCAGGGTGCGGACATGGGATGGAATTCTGATGGTGGTGCATGTATCAAATCGCCATGTATTTGACACTTATGGCACTTCCGGACAAAGCTGAAGCAATTTTTCTCCACGATCATCCAATAATACCCAGCCCGCAAAATTTTCTTTGCGAGGACGTACCCGTTCATGTGAGGGCCACATACTCCTGAATGCACCTCGTTCATAATTTTTTCTGCTTCTTTAGTGTCTACAAATCTTAACAGATTCAGATCGGGAGTCCTTTTATACAGTACTTCCCCACTTAGGAAGAAATTGTTGGCGAGCCTTCAAATGGTTCTCTTTTGGTCCCCGTTGGTCTGATTTGGATACTCTTTTGTTTTCAAGAATCTCTTGATATCATGATACCATGGTTGGTTATCGAGTTCTACTTCGACCGTGTTGCAATAACCATGCCTTTCCTTGAATTGGATTTCCAACGGGTTAATGTGAACATTGCCCGGATATGGCAGCATTGCAGCTACGGTAGCCAGCGCATTAGCTAACCCGTTGTGGCATCGAGGAATATATCTGAACTCGAAATCTTTGAATCGTTTGCTAAGATCTTCCACATGTTTTCTGTATGGAAGGAGCTTAACATCTCGAGTTTCCCACTCTCCCTGAGCCTGCTTGATGATCAAATCAGAATCTCCCATGATCAATAACTCTTCTACATCCATGTCAAGGGCCATGTTCATGCCCATTATACACGCTTCATATTCGGCAGTATTGTTTGTATAGAAGAACCCGAGGCGGGCCGTGGCGGGATAGTGTTGTCCCGTGGGCGAAATCAAGATTGCCCAAATTCGAACACCTTTTGCATTGACTGCTCCGTCAAAGAACATCTTCCAAGTGTTAGTGTCTTCTGAGATTACTTCAACCGAATTGACTTCCTCATCTGGAAAATAAGTGCTTAAAGGTTGGTACTCATCATCAACCGGATTCTCAGCTAAATGATCGGCCAAGGCTTGGGTTTTCATGGCTGTGCGGGTGACATAGACAATGTCGAATAACGTGAGCAGGATTTGCCATTTTGCTAGCCTTCCTGTGGGCATCGGCTTTTGGAATACGTATTTTAGAGGATCCAACCTGGTTATGAGATATGTGGTATAAACCAGCAAATAATGTCGGAGCTTTTGAGCGACCCAAGTTAGGGCACAACAAGTTCTCTCTAGCAGAGTGTATTTGGCTTCATAACTAGTGAATTTCTTGCTCAGATAGTAGATGGATTGCTCTTTCTTCCCGGTAACATCATGCTGCCCGAGGACACAGCCAAAAGAATTTTCCAGAACCGTTAGGTACAGGAACAAAGGTCTTCCTGGTTCAGGCGGGACCAATACTGGTGGATTTGACAAATACTCCTTGATTTTGTCAAAGGCCTCCTGGCATTCATCTGTCCATTTGATTGCTGCGTCTTTCTTTAAGAGCTTGAATATCGGCTCACATGTGGTGGTAAGCTGTGCGATAAACCGACTGATGTAGTTCAACCTTCCTAATAAGCTCATGACCTCTTTCTTAGTCTTTAGAGGTGGAAAATCTCGGATGGATTTTATTTTCGTCGGATCCAACTCAATGCCTCAGCGACTAACTATAAACCCAAAGAGTTTCCCGGAAGGGACACCAAATGCACATTTAGCGGGGTTCAATTTCAAGTCATATTTGCGTAGCCGCTCAAAGAATTTTCTTAAGTCTCGAACATGGCCTTCTTGTGTTCTGGATTTAATGATGACGTTGTCAACGTGCACCTCAATCTCCTGATGCATCATGTCCTGGAAATGGCGGTCATGGCCCTCACATATGTTGCCCCAGCATTCTTTAGACCGAACGACATGACCCGGTAGCAGTAGGTGCCCTAGGGTGTGGTGAAGGATGTCTTTTCTGCATCTTCTTCATCCATCAGAACCTGGTGATACCCAGCATAACAATTCACAAAATATTGGACCTCATGTTTGGCACAATTCTCAACCAGGATATGTATGTTCGGCTGCGGAAAGTTATCTTTGGGACTTGCTTTATTCAAATCTCGGTAGTCGACACATACTCTGACCTTTCCGTCCTTTTTGGGTACCGGGACCACATTGGCCAGTCAGGTGGTGTCTTGGACCACCCGGATTACTCCAGCTTTTAGTTGTTTAGTGACTTCTTCTTTGATTTTGTCAGTCATGTCTGTTTCAAATTTCCTTTGCTTTTGCTGGACAGGTGGACAACCAGAGTAGGTTGGTAATTTGTGCACCACCAAGTCAACACTTAGTCCGGGCATGTCGTCATAAGACCAAGCAAACACGTCTTTGAATTCAAATAGAAGTTGGATCAAAGCGTTCCTAGTTCTCTCATCAGTGTGGACGTTTATCATGATTTCTCGGACCTCTTCTGCATTACTCAAGTTAACGGGTTCTGTTTCGTTTAAGTTTGGCTTATGCTTATTCTCGAATTGTTCCAATTTTCGATTTATTTCCCTAAAAGCCTCATCTTCATCATATTCTGGTTCTTGATTCATTATTTCGAGGTTAGACAGCATATTAAAATCAGAGCATGATGTCTGCACGCATGTCATGTTATTTAAGGCCGCATTATTAGGACTGAAAAAATAAGAAAATAAACAAAAATCATAAAGAATAATAGACGATGAAATTTTGATTTCATTCCATTTAACTTGAACATAAGAGGGTTTACATCGGAATTCGAAATACAATAAATTAAAAACACTTGAGTTACACCCTGAAATAACTCATAGTGCAGGAAAGATGGCAAAACTGAACTACCGGGACTCCCTCCTGACGGAGAATGGAGTAGCCTTCCAATTTTGCAACCTGGCGTTTGGGCCCATGTACTGCACCTCAGCGGTGCTTGAGCCTTCTCTTGGATGAACTATGTTAGTTTCATACAATATCTGCTTCATAGCCTCGTAGATTTATTCAATTTTTTCGGCTGTAAAGGCCTCTTCTTCTTCTTCAATATATTGTGGTTCGATGAAGGTCTTAGTAATGTGTGAGACTGGCTGAGGCATGTCCCATCCATTGTTTTTACGGTCATTGGCCCATTTCACATCTTCATCTGTGGCCTGAAAACATATGCCGAAGAATTTTTCAGTGGCAGGTAGAGAGATCGGTTCAGTGATACCTTGTAAGGACACCCCAAGCCCCTTTTTCGGGTTTGTATCCATGTCTAATCATGTCGGTAGCGACCATGATTGACGCATTTTATAGACAGGGTTGTGAGCATGGAGTACCTTCTTCGTGCTGATCGGCAAGCACAATTTCAAACGCCTGATAGACAATGTGCTCACTTCCTTCTCTGGCTTCAAGACAGGGGACCGAGGGGTCTCTGTATATTGATTGATCGTCCTCCCCATGGACCACTATCTCCTGATTTTCATGTTCAAACTTGACCATCTGGTGGAGGGTAGATGGCACTGCCCCAGCATCGTGAATCCATGGTCTTCCTAGCAGGAAGTTATATGAGGTGACCATGTCCAAGATTTGGAAGGTTACCGTAAAATCCACAAGGCCGATTGTCATGACTATGTTTATTTCGCCAATGGTGTCCCTTTTGACTCCATCAAAGGCGCGGACACAAACGTTATTTGGCCTGATTCTTTCAATGCCGATTTCCATCCTTTGAAGCGTCGACAAGGGGCAAATATCTACCCCGGAACCTCCGTCAAGCATAACTCTCTTCACGTAATATCCCTCACTTTTAACTGTCAAATGTAAGGCTTTGTTGTGAGCGGCCCCTTCGGGAGGTAGATCATTTCGGCTGAAAGAAATTTTGTTTACTTCAAAGAAGCGCTCAGCCTTTCTCTCTAATTGTTCGACTGAGGTCTCTGCTGGCACATATGCTTTATTCAGCGTTTTCAAGAGTACTTTTTGATGCTCGTTTGAGCCCATCAAACGAGATAAATGTGAAACTTGGTCAGCGGTTTTCCTGAGTTCTTCAATTGTGGCGTATTCAGACATGTTCATTTTCTTGAAGAACTCTTCAGCTTCTTCGGCGATGATAGGTTTTTTAAGAGGGAAGCGTTTATGCTTGTTCTTGGCTAGCTCTTTCAGATTGAGGTATCCTTCAGAGGAGTTTGCTTCAATTGCTTCCCCTGTGATCTCTTTTCCTTTGTATGTTACTACTGTCTTTTTGTAATTCCAAGGGACGGTAGTGGTATCCTTTACGAGAGTTTGCGACGAGCGGCTAATAACCACGGGCTTATTCAGCCTTGGTGAAATTATTTGCCCCCGTGCCACATACGTCCCCTTTGGCATATACATTTTCGGGTCGTTCATCATTGCTCTGTTAAATTGCAACCTCGTAGGAGGATTGAACACGCATTGTTCCTTCCTGGGTGCCCTGGTGATGTAAAGAACAACGTCTTTAAAGGGTCCCATCTTTATCTTGGCTTCAGCCTTCCCCGTGGCTTGAGGGACGGGGCTACTCTTCTTCATCTCCTTGACTGGCTTGGGTCTCGCCTTAGGCTTTTTCTCCACATCTGCGATGGCGATGACAGCTTTCAAAGCTGGATCAAGTTCTTGGTCCTCGCAAATCATGCCGATAACGAGCCCATTATTGTGTGTGGGCAATGGATTGTTCATCACATTGGGAGCTTCTTCATCCCTTAACACCACTTTCTTTTATTCTATAAGGTTCTCCACGGCTCGTTTGAGGGTCCATCAATCCTCCATGTCATGCCCCTCTGCTCCAGAGTGGTAGGCACATCTGGTACCCCGTCTATATGATGGCGATTGTGGATTTTGCCCGTTCGGAGGTATGGGCTGCAGAAGCCCCATCTGGACTAACATTGGAAAAATTCTCGAATATGGCTCACCGATAGGAGTGAAGTTAAGTCTCCTCGGTGGTTCACGGGGGTAGGCATTGTCCAGATATTTGTTTTGAGGATGGCGTGGATTATATGGAGCTGGGGGAAGATGGTTATTTCTTAGGGGTGGAGCTCTATTTTGGTTGTATTGCTGCTGCGGCCTGGGATGCGGCTGAGCGTTTATCACCGCATAGGGAAAGGGGGACGTAGCATAAGCTGCATCTTGGTGAGGATAGTAGTGTTGGGAAGTTTTGGGAAATGGACCTAGGTATTCCCGAGATCGTCGAGAATTCCTGACATCAGAAGCCATCATAGCCCCTTCCTCTTTCTTCTTTCCGTTGGTTGCACTCCCAGATCCGCTTTGGATGGCCTGGAAGGTCGCTCTTATGGCGGATTGGCTTAGGATACGATCGGTCATTAGACCATTCCAACCATTTCTCCAATTTTGATCGCTTCCGCAAATGGTTTGCCCATGGCGGACATCATATTTTGGAAGTAATCAGCTTCATGTGCTTGTAGAAAGACACTGACCATCTCAACCTCTTCCATCGGAGGTTGGACCCTGGAGGGTTGCCCACACCACTTAATAGCGTACTCTCTGAAACTTTCTGAGGACTTCTTTTTGAGATTGGATAGAGAGTTTCTATCGGGAGCGATATCCACGTTGTATTGGAATTGTCGAACAAATTCTCAGGCCAGGTCATCCCATATGTGCCAGCGGGATATATCCTGGTCCATGTACCATTCTAATGCAATCCCTGTCAAGCTTTCTCCGAAATATGCCATGAGAAGTTCCTCTTTCCCTCCCACTCCCCGGAGCTGGTTGCAATACCTTTTAAGAGAGCTATGGGGTCCCCATATCCGTCGTATTTCTCGAACTTGGGGGTTTTAAACCCGAGAGACAAGTGGACGTGCGGGAACATGCACAAGTCTGCATAGGAGACGCTTTTTTGCCCGCTCAGTCCCTGTATATTCTTAAGGCGCTGCTCAATACTCTTAATTTTCTGAGCCAGTTCTTCGTGCTCGGGGATTTTCTTATCTGGTCCCAAAGTATCTTCATGCCGAAGTTGTTGGGGGTATAAATTGGGAGTGACATAAGTGGTGCCCAAATGGAAGGACGGCGTTTGGAATGTAAACGCCGGCAGCTCAAAGCTTGGACCACAAATAGTTGGTGGAGCTGTGGCAGAGATCGGTGGTGCGGTGAAGATGTTGGAAGACACACCGGAAAATAGGGCCTGGGGGCGAACCTCAGAAGGCCTTTCGGCAAAGTGAGCCGACATAGTTGGGTATCCAAATGGCGTGGCTAGGTAACTTATAGGGACGTTGGAGGTCCCGCTTGTCCTGGGAATTATCTCTGGGAAACCCGAGATGGTACTGGGTGGTTCCCTACCATTGGACCATGCGTCCCACATTTCTAGCATGCGGCAACGCAGGATTCTGTTCTCTTCAGCTGTGGCTGATTCAACTATTGGGATGACTAGATTTGGGTCATCCACGGAAGAGTTAATGATTGGTAAGTGAACTTCAGATGTCATTTCTATGCTCCCTTTTGATCTAGTGAAGTAAGGATGGGAAGCCAAGTTACCGCAAAACCAACCACCTAAAAACACCTTTAAGAGCAAACCACAAAATGTTAAGTTGAAATATTTATCACATAGGGAATCGCATGTTTGGGGTATGCAATGCACCTAAGCAATTAAACGCTTTCTATACGTTTTGCAACAGTTGTGTGTTTCATCCCGACTTTATTTCTCGGGTTTGAACTTCCCCTTTTTTATTCTATTTTCACTCTTTGTTTTTCTCTGTCATTTTATCACTCTTTTCTTTCTTTTGTTATTTTTTTACTCTTTTATTCCTCACTCAATTTCCTTTCTTAAGGTTATGATCGAATCTTATGTGGATTACCTACGTATCGGCGTCGCGTGAATCAGATCATCACGTAGTTCAAGGGATAAATCCGAAGGAAATAAACATTTTTTTTCAAAACTTCCAGCTTCATTCATTACAAGAAACTTCAGTACATTTCTTGGAAACGTAAAAAAACTGCAGTGGACTCAGACAAGACTACAGCAGGAAAATAAAATACAGACTCGAAAAAACATCAACAATACATCAGTGCTTCCATTGCTCCAGGGACCTGTGGGGAATCATTCGGCCTTACTACGGGCCTGCGTTCCATATCTTGATGGAGGCGGTATAGGTCATCCATTATCTTGTGGACGAAGATCATTACCGCTGCGAAGAAAGTGGTCCGAGTCATATCTTTGCATTCCTGGCATTTGGTGACAATGTAATCGGCTATATCCCGGACCCTTTGCTTGATAATACCTTTTTCCTGAAGTAGACGCCCGATCTGCTGAGATCGTGCCTCTAAAACCTGGGCGTCTTTGTGATTCTGTTCTTGCCATTGTTGCAATTCTCCCTCCAATTGAGCCATCATGGTATAGCACTGTTCTCTTTCTGCTTTAAATCTTTTGGATTGTTTGGCCATTTCGTTTTCAAAGGCGGCCGTCTTTTCTTTTAAACCCGTGACTTCTTGGTCATGCTTTCTCTTCAAATTTTGCACAAATTCTGCTCTTTCCTCCGCGTTCTTTGTCAATTTTTCCCGAACTTGGGCCAAATCCTCTTCGGCTTTGTCCAGGTCATCACCATAGCTACACAACTTTTGCCTGAAACCGGTGATAAGTCTTTCATCAGCTCTTTTTCTCTCAGGGTTTTCAATAGCTATCTTCATTTTTTGGATCTGAGCGCGGAGGGCTTCATTTTCTTTTGTTTAGCCTGTTTCTTTCGCCTTCAGCCGCCGCAACTTGTATAGTGTTTTCAAACTTGAGCTCCGTGATCTGGGTCTCCAGTTTACTTATGGTAGCCCGGTAGTTGTTTTCTTTCTCTAACCAAGCCCAGTGCTCTTGTGTTTGCTCAGCAAAATGTTGTACGTGAGGTCTTTTTGTAGGTCGTTCTGGCTCTTGGTGCTCCCTGCCTCTTCTACCATACCAAGAAATATAGGCTGGCTCTACTTCCCCTTGGGATAAGTTTCTTACCCGAGTTCTGGGCTCTAAAAATTTGCACTGGTTCCAGATCTGACGGACCCTATTTTCCAAAAATGCAGCTCTCGGACACAACTCAATGTCTTGTTGGCTTAGGTCCTCATCATGTAGGACGCCCTGTTGTCTTCCCAACTTCCATAAGAACCGATGTGGGGCATATGGTTGAATGCTTCGCAGACCCATTAACAAAAGATAGCACACCTCAGCAGACATATTGATAACCTCGCCGATAGGGAGCCACCCGAATGTCCACTCAATTAGGTCGGCAATCAATGAACTCAAATGTGAGAGCCAAGCCTCTGTGGCCTCAGGAAATTTGTGGCCCTCTACCCGATTACTGTGTTCTTCGATACAATTCAAATCGGTTAAGCCGTAGTTCATGTATCCTGGGCGGTGACAGAGGTGCTCAATCATCCAGATCTGTAGAAGTAGGTTGCACCCCTCAATGAATTTTCCCCCAGATTGGAAAACTGTTAGAGCACGGTAAATCTTGGCTAAGATCATCGGTATAAGGGTGACATTGGTTGTTTTCAGCATGAAATCTGCCACTCCTGCAAGTCTGATATCTATGCGCCTGTCACTCCTTGGGCAGATTAAGGTACCCAGAAATGCCACCATGAAAGCCAAACCTCGACGGGCTTCCCATTTAGCTTGGTTTTTGTGATGAGTCAGGCCAGTGTTATCAGCTTCGTAACCCCGAGGATCTCCGTAGCGACTGTATAGGAAATAGAAAGTGCAGAACCCCTCGGATAGATGCAGGTCTTTGATTTCCAGGCTGATGCTAAGAATATCTAAGAACTTGTGGGGAGTCACAGCCCTGGGAGCTACTGGATATCGACTCCTGAGATTTTCACTTAGGCCAGCATACCCCGTTATTTCCTCTAGCGTGGGTGTCAACTCAAAGCCTGAAAAGTGGAACACGTTATGAGCGGGGTCCCAAAATGATACTAGAGCCTTGATGACGTCCAACTTGGCTTAATTTGTAGAAGATCAGTGAGACCGCCCAAGGCTTTTACCGCGGATTTTCTGCTAACTTCCCCCAGGTCCCTCCACCACATATGGAGTCCTACGGGAATTTCCTCGACAGCTCTAAAAGGGATATTTTTAACAGTGCTTATCCTGCACATTTGTTAAGTGATTTGGTTAAGAAACAAAGCCATAGTTTATTTTTGACCAAAGGTAAAGAAAAGTATTATTTTTGCAAAAGTTTTGTAATTAAGAAAAATGGACAATCCTTGCAAATACGGCCCTTCAATACTTCGGGTAGGAAGTTTTTAGGGCTGTGCTCGCTAATTGGGTCAAAATTTTGGAAAAGACCCAAGGTAGCTAGTTTTGCAAAAACAACCTTCTGGCGCCCCGTTGGGACAATTGGCCATTTAGGCAAGAACGACATCACCTAATTTTGCGACCGTATATTTCTATTTTAATTTTGAAAAAATAAGGTTGGATCCGATGAGGGTTGCCTACGTATCCCACACCGGTGAGAATTGTTGGCCCATGTCACTGAATGGGTTTTGAAGATTGACAACATGTGTCCAGTTGAACCAGGTCCATCATAGCACACACTTTTGTATGAAGCATTTGGATCGCAAATAGTACAAGTCTAGGAGATATTAGTGTTTACTAAATATCAAAGAACTAAGAAAATGTCTCCTAATACGAAAAGGTTGCAAATTGATAGAAAGGACAGAAGTTGATTTCAGCTAGGACAGGAATAGAGGAAGGAAGTTGAGTTACAATCGAACTTGTCTACCAAGGAAGAGTTGGATCAGAATTGTATCATGGACTCAACAAACGGCCTCTATAAAATAATCAAAGTATTACGGCTGAAAGGGGTGACGCACAAGTACAAATGTGAATCAAGTTATGAAGCAAAAGTTCTAGAGGTTTTCCAAGCAGAATTGTTGTGCGATACAAAGGCTACAGTTCAACTAGAAGGAACAGTTTCATTATATGTATATCGAGTCTAGTTGATTGTAGTAGGAGTTTAAATATTGTATCTTATCAGCTTTATTAGAAGCAAATTGTAATAGGTACAAATTGAT